>JAADWY010000216.1:0-42703 GCA_023336355.1 Pythium dissotocum | reverse complement strand
TGTGTTGGCGACCGTAGTCAAGCCCACGAAGGATGATCCTCTTCGAGCTCTCGTTCTGCGGTGGTCTCTGGTCTACCAAACAGTCCACAAGCTGGGAGTTACGACACCACGCGACCTGGTGTACATTGAGAGCGTCGGCTCACGCGTGCTGCCCAGGGGCGAGCGAGTCGGCTATGCTGTGCTTCAGTCCGTGGACGTCCCAGGCTGTCCGGAACTGAAGCATCTTGGCATTGTGCGCTGCAAGTTCTCGACGTGCTACCTGCTGCGCGACACGGGCAATGGCTCTGTGGAACTGTACATGCGCACGTACATGAACCCCGGAGGCCGCATCGTGGATCGACTCGCCGTGTTTGCAGCGTGTACGAGTCTGATCGCGATTTGGCGTGTCATGGTCTGTGGTCAGTACAAGAAACTTGCGTGGATGCTGCGTCGCGCCATCAAAATCCGAGCAAGATCCCGATCCACGATCAAAAGCGACAGTGGAGACGCGTGTCCGATCTGCTCCAAGAGCTTGTCGGGTCTGCGGTCTCCGTCTCGGTGTGATGTCTGCCTGACACGAGTCTGCTCGCGTTGCTTCGACAAGCGCAAGCTGACGACGCTCGTGTCCAAGAAGCAGGTCAAGCAGGTCGCCATGTGCGTGTGCCGCACGTGTATCACGCTGGCCAGCAACACCAGCGCCCGCGACGTCGCCATCAGCGAGTACGTGCCTTCCAGCCGCGACCACGCGTCCTCTTCGGCATCAGAAACACACTCATCGCATTTCAGCAATACGCCGAGTCGTAAGGTGACGCTTGTCGATCCGTCGCTCTCGTTCTCATCGTCAGCGTCCGTGCGCTCAGCTCTTGCTGATGCCATTCGTGAGTCGATCGACGAGGGCTGTGGGTACGCTGTGACTCCATGGGACTCGACCAACAGCATCCACATCGGTGCCGCAGGAGTAGACGACGAAGCTCAGGCGGGAGTGGACCCGAAGCAGCTCCAGCTCTGGATTCAAATGAACAAGCTTCGTATGGCCGCGGAAGAGACCTACATGATCACCAAGCTAAACGCAGCGGTGATGCTGGAGACGCAGAGCGCGACAGGCAGCAGTATGAACGGCGATGAATCGAGTCCCGTGCGGTCGCGAGGCCCCACGATAGAGGAATTGATGTAAGAAAACGGTTCACAAAACTAATAGTACCAGTGAATTTGCCTATCGACAACACGGAAATGGTACTCACGCGATGCTGCGTCTAGAATCATGACCCATCCGTAGAAGCCCCGGTGACACCACTGCCTATCATGGTGAAGTCAGTCCTCGCCATAATACGCAAGACACCGAGTATGCTGGAACTGATGTCCACCGAATCCGTATTTGTCGTGCCTACTCCATCATTTATCACCCATGGATAGTCGTTATTCGTCCGCGTTTCGAAGTGGTTCTGGCCTGAACGAGTGCTGATTGATCACGCCGGAAGGCGATCAACCTGTCCGCAAGGATAAAGATGACTGCGAAAGTCGCAAGCTGTCGTAGTGCGTCAGTGCCCTGCATCTCATCTCACGATGGACCCACAAGGGCACCGGTACGTGCGTTTTGCACTGGACTTGTGGACGGAATACGAACGCCACCGTGGCTGCTGGCTGTGGTTTTCACAAACACCCAGGGCTCCGGACCTGAAAAGGGACCCAGTCTCCAATTTACCCTGACGCAGATAGGTATCAGTCTTCTACTGCTTCGAGGATGAAGGTTCCACTCGAGAAAGAGCCGTTCGCGCCGTTCACACTCACCATCGACCAGGAGAACTTGCTGAAACGGTTGTCAGATGGCAGGGTCGACGCCACCTTGGCCAGTACGAAGAGTTCGTGACGGAGCAGAACCGAGAGCTCGACAAGGACCATTGGAAGCCTGTCATGTCACGAGAAGACGTCACGATATACTGTTGTGCTGGTAAGGGAGACCTTGGAGCTTATGTTCCCAAGGTCTCACTTGGCGAACCCAACGCCAAGCCCACGTCCGAGTACTGGCGAGTGCCCACAGTTCTCGGGATCGGTACGATGGCAGGCGAACTTGATGATGTGTTGTATGGCATGATCGCCATGACGAATACGGAGACCGCCGTCCGCACCTCGTATATCAAGGACGAAGCCCCCGACTCTCGTGTACTCGCGACCGTGATCAAGCCGACATTCGAGGACCCACTGAGTGCGATGCTGGTTCGCTGGACGCTGAGCTACCAGACCTTGCACAAGATCGGAGTCACCACGCCTCGCGACATCCTGTGTCTCGAGAGCGTCGGTACGCGGATCCTCCCGAACGGCGAACGAGTGGGCTGTTTCATTGCGCAGTCGGTGGACGTCCCAGGTTGCGGAGAGCTCAAAGACTTGAACGTGATCCGCATCAAGCTGTCAGCGTGCTATCTCCTTCGCGACACGGGCAAAGGCTCGGTGGAGCTGTACATGCGTAGCAACGTCATGCCTGGTGGGCGGCTCGTCGACCGGCTCCCCGTCTTCGTGGTGAGTACGAGCCTCATCTCGATCTGGCGCATCATGCTGTGCGGCCAGTACAAGAAGCTCGCGTGGATGATGCGTCGAGCCTCGACGACGCGCTCGCGTGCAGCGACCAATGCCGACTGCAGCGATGAGTGTCCGATCTGCGAGAAGTTCCTTTCCAAGTTGCGGACTTCGTCTCGGTGTGATATCTGCCTCGTCAAGGTTTGCTCGCGGTGTAGTGACAAACGCAAGCTCACGCAGGTCGTGTCTGCGAATGAGATCAAGCGCGTCGTGACGTGTATCTGCCGCGCGTGTATCATCGCCGCGAGTACAACGAGTGCTCGGGACGTCGCAATCAGCGAGTATTTATCAGCAGCTCGACGTGGCACTCGCACCACCAGTGCGTACGCACCCTCGTCGTCAACGTCAAGGTCGCAGACGCTGAGTAGCAAGCCGTCCGCCGTCGCCGGGTCTCGTTCGCTCTCTTCTTCAGCGTCGACGTCCTACGACGTCTCTCTGGACGAACTGGATCGTGAGTCGTACGATGTGGTGGCGTCATGGGACCTCGCGAGCACTGTCCACGCTTGCAGCCCTCGAGTAGTCGAAGACGAAGCTGACGCTGGAATCGACGTCGAGCAATTGCAGCTCTGGATGCGGATGAATGAACTGCGGATGACGGCTGAAGAGACCAACATGATCACGAAGCAGAACGCCACCGTGATGCAGGAGGCGGGAAGCTCGCGGCAATAGTGACGTAGCGGCGCTTGGAATTGAATGATCTTTTCGCGTGGACACTGCGCTTCTCTGGATCTTTATGACGTCGACGCACCGTGAACTCAGCTGGACTGGATGGTGTGCGCTGATGCCGCTGCGGATCACGTGTGGGCGTCACGCAATAGAGCACGCTGCGACTGTCTCCATGAAGCCATCTTCACGTCTGCCAGACTCGGTGCAATCCACACGTTGCGGCTGCCGTGCCCCGTGCTGTTCGAAGCGCCTCATCGTGACATTTACTCTATGGACGTCCATCCAGACGACACGGAGGCCCGTCACCCGTCACATATTGCTTCTCAACGAATGCTCGGGTCCGCAAACTTGAAGTCTCCACAGGCTGGAGGCTGCCGCACTGGACGCAGCTGACGAGAGCCTGCGAGCCACAAAGCGACTCAGAGTCGTCAGGCGCAAAGTCGCGGCTTGGGAAGAAGCACGGTGAGCGGATGAGATGGGCAGCAGTTGACCGTGGGACGCCATTTTGCTGAGACCATCACGGCATTCGCAATCCAATGATCAAAACAAGGTGAGACCGTCATACCAAGCGTGGTTTTGTATCACCTTGTTTTGGCAAAAGAGCTCTCAGAAACAGGTCTTGCACACCAAGTGAGACCTTCCCGTTTGATCATCTTGACTGCTGTAAAAGCGCCAGAACAACCACAGGGGTTCGGACTCGGACGGCGGACCTGGCGTGGTGATCGTTTGCTTGTCGTGGCCAAGCCAATTGTACACAAGTTGTGTTCACAAACTCACAAGGCACAGAGCACGGTGGGCAAAGGAAGGAAGGAAGGAAGGAAGATATTGGGCCGGGAAGAGCCGGCAGCCAACACAGCTGAGGACCTCAAAGAAGCCCGCATGCCCGGTACAACAGAATAGTACACGCATACTGTGCTCGAGTCGAGGCAGCATCGTAACCACAGATCCTGATTTGCCCAACAGAGCCGTAAAGGGTCCCTGGAGACACCGAGTTGAAAACTGCACAAGTTAGTCAAGTGAGACCATGAAGGTGCCGCTGGAGAAGGAGCCGTTCGCGCCCGTGACGCTCACGTTTGACCAGGAGACGCAGCTCAAGTGGCTCTCGGACTCGATCGTCGACGCGACGCTGGCGCAGTATGACGAGTTCGTGACCAAAGACAACCGCCAGCTCAGCAAGGACAAGTGGAAGCCCGTCATGTCCCGTGAGAACGTGACCATCTACCGCCGTGCCGGCAAGGGCGACCTAGGTGCCTACACGCCTAAGATCTCGCTTGATAACCTCGACGCGAAGCCGACCACCGAGTACTGGCGCATGCCGACGGTCCTGGGCGTGGGCACGATGGCCGGCGCGCTGGATGATATGCTGTACGGCTTGCTGGCGATGACCAAGACCGAGACCGACGTGCGAACGACGTATATCAAGGACCAGGCACCGGACTCGCGTGTGCTGGCGACGGTGGTTCAGCCGACGAAGGAGGATCCGCTGCAGGCGCTCGTCCTGCGGTGGTCGCTGATCTACCAGTTGGTCCACAAGGTCGCCTTGCGGCCTCGGGACTTGGTGTATCTCGAGAGCGTGGGCTCACGCGTGCTCCCCAGTGGAGAGCGCGTCGGCTATGCAGTGATGCAATCGCTGGACGTGCCAGGCTGTGACGAACTGACCGACTTGAACATCGTGCGCTGCAAGTTCTCGACGTGCTACCTGTTACGAGACGCCGGCAACGGATCTGTGGACCTCTACATGCGCTCGTACATGGATCCTGGAGGTCGAGTAGGCGACCGCGTGGCTGTGTTTGCCTCGGCATCAAGTCTCATCGCGATCTGGCGGGTCTTGCTCTGTGGCCAGTACAAGAAGCTCGCGTGGATGATGCATCGCGCCATCTCGACGCGGCCGAGCTTTGCGATCAAGGGAACCGGGGACGTCTTCAGTCGAGCCAAGGAAGATAGTGGCAGCAACTCGTGTCCAGTGTGTGAGAAGAGCTTGTCGGCGCTACGGTCTCACTCACGGTGTGATATCTGTCTCACCAAGGTCTGCACTCGCTGCATCGACAAGCGAAAGCTCACACACGTCGGGTTGGGCGGTGAGCTCAACCGCGTCGTCACGCGGATCTGCAGGACCTGTATTACCGTGGCCAGCAAGACCAGCGCCCGTGACGTCGCCATCAGTGAGTACGTGTCCGGGGTGAACTGGGGTCTGGGCCTGGGTCGTGTCCACAGTGCGTACGGGTCGTCGTCGTCCGGGAACTCGCTGCCGTCACCGACGTTCAGCTCCCTGGGTCTCGAGAAGCGCCGCCACTGCTGGACCCGTCGCTTTCGATCTCGTCGTACGGATCCACGCAGTACGAAGCGCCGGTCGACTACGACTACGACCGCGACTCGTACATGTACGATGAAAGGCTCACCACGCCAACCAATAGCCGTGAGATCGGACGCAGCATCTCTGCTGAAGAAGAGGCCTCTGCAGACGTGGACCCGCAGCAACTGCAGCTGTGGATGCGGATCAACCAGCTTCGCGTCGCTGCGGAAGAGACCTACATGCTGACAAAGCAGAACGCCAACGTGATGCTCGAGGCCCAGAACTCGAACGGCGAAAGCGCTGCGCGCAGGTAGAATGAGTTTAGAAGCGTATACCGGTAGTAGTAATACAGTACAGTGTTGCAGTCTGGAGGTTCATGTGGGGCTAGATGTGATCAGTACAGTGAAGAAAGATAATGAAGTCGTCGATTCATTTGACTCGATCACGACCACGACGAGTGGGTAAAGACTTCGTGATGCTTGCAGCCTTCCTGGTACCTGTCCTGTTCTGTGAAGGGAGGAACGCACTGTGACGACATCTCCCGGTGATTTGCCATCATCGTTCCGCGGATTCCTTCTCTCTGGGGTCACCATCATGAGGCTCACTCAAGCCAGGACTCACGCCAGGAGCTCGTGAAGCTTTCGTGAGTCAGGCTCGTGCATCTGCACCTCATGAAAGCGCGTTGTGGCGTCGACGACGCCACAACGCGCTTTCTTCGCGACAACTTATTACCCGTGCGCACGTGGACAGACTCGCTTCTTCGATTACTCTCAGCAAGCGACCGGATGAGTCCGCTGGCCGGATGAGTATTTTCTAAAGAAAGAGGAAGAGGTTGGAGGCCGCGATGGGATCCGCGCATCTGCGCATTTGCATTTTGGGTGGCGAAGGCCAGTGCTGTAACGCATGCGGCTGAAGGCTTTATCATGCAAGCACAATGGGTATGTCTGTCTGTCTGTCGGCACTACGGTATTCGACGGTTGGCGTCGTCATGGCGACCTCTGTGTCCCATCCGCCAGCGTGACGCGCCGCCACCCAAGTGGATTCTTCGCGCGCTTCTTCTGCTGCAGACCAGTCAAGTCAAGGACTGGTCTGCACCAGCAGCGCTCGGTAAGAGCCGCATGAAATTCATGCGACTCTTGGCATGGAGGCTCCCATGATGGAGAACCCACCGACTGGGGCAAGCTAGCGAGCCGCTCTTCGGTTGCCGCGCGACTCAACTTTGCGTTGGGCATCAACTCGGCAGATGAGCCGCATCTCAGGGTCTTCAAGTTGCTGAGACCTTCCATTTTCCCAAAACAAGGTGAGACTGTTATCGCGAAGTCCATGAAGAGCTCAAGCGAGACCACCGTGTTTTCGTATCGGAGACCTTCGCTCACTGAATTTGTTCCTGGGCCGCACGCCATCTGGTGAGCGATCGTGGGTAACGCCGCGCTGACGTTGAGACTTCAGTGTAGTGTTCACACTGCGCCAGTGTGTGCCAGTGCTGGCTCATTTGCCACAGTCTGGCTGTCTGGTTCCTCACATCACTTTCTTCGCGATCCGCGTTTCCCGCTTGGAGAAGTGGCGTGGTCAGCAGCGGAGCAGACATTCCACTGTGGGGCTGGGTCGGCTCGGCCTGTTCAAACCAAGCGTCGAGAGTGTGGGCCTCGCCCTGGAGCGAGGTTATCCGCACTGTACTGTACAGTACAGAAGTCACAGTCGTCCCACGCCTGGCTGTCCTTCGGCTCGCAGCATCGTCGAGCGGAACGATGGAGTCGACAATCCAGGGTCTCCGTTATTGTGTGGTTTGAAAGAGAAGACGCTCTGCCCTCAGCACAGCACAGTAGGGAGCTGCACAAGATAATTACCAGGCGAGGATCAAGCAAGCACAGGACAACGCCAAGCCACGATGAAGGTGCCGCTGGAGCACGAGCCGTTCGCGCCCGTCGCACTCACCGAAAACCAAGAAGACCAGCTCAAGTGGCTCTCGGAGGCCATCCTAGATGAGACCTACGCCGAGTATGAAGAGTTCGTGACCACCAACAACCGCGTGCTGGAAAAGAGCAAGTGGAAGCACGTGATGTCGCGAGAGAACATCTCGATCCACAAGCGTGTGGGCAAGGGCGAGCTCGGTGGCTGTACGCCCGACGTGTCGCTCGACAGGCCGCAACTCGAGAACCGGAGTTTGCACTGGACGCTGCCCTGTTGTGTAGGCATCGGGTATCTCCCTGGCTCACTGGACGACTTGCTTTATGGCATTGTGGCGACCACCAAGACCGAGACAGATATCCGCACAACCTACATCAAGGACGGCGCAGGAGACTCGCGGGTGATAGCCAACGTCGTCCATCCGACGGAACAAGATCCTCTGCAGGCAATTGTCGTGCGCTGGTCACTCGTGCATCAGCTCGTCCACAAACTGGGAGCCACGCCTCGAGACGTCATCAACATGGAAAGCGTCGGCTCCCGCGTTCTGCCCAGTGGCGAACGCATGGGCTACGTGGTGATCCAGTCCGTGGATCTGCCCGAGTGCGGGGAGCTCAAGCACCTGGGCGTCATCCGTATCAAGTTCTCGACGTGCTACATCCTCCGTGACGTCGGCAACAACACTGTGGAGCTGTACATGCGGGCGTTCCTGAACCCTGGAGGCCGACTAAACGAAAGCATCGCCGTCTTCTTCTCCTGTTCCAGTCTCGTCGCAGTGTGGCGTGTGCTACTCTGTGGCCAGAACAAGAAACTCTCATGGATGATCCGCCGAGCTGTTGCTGCACGTACAGGCCACACCATAAAGGCGACGGACGTGTTCGCTCAAGCCAAAGAAGACAACACCAAGGACTGTCCGATCTGCGAGAAGAGCATGTCCGGCCTACGATCTTCCGTCAAGTGCGACCTGTGCCTGACCAAGGTCTGCAGCCGCTGCATCGACAAGCGCAAGCTCACGCACGCGACCAGCCGCGTCAAGCTGGTGCGAGTCACCACGCGGTTGTGCAAGACCTGTGTGACGCGAGCCACCCAGATCAGCTCACGGGACGTCGCTGTGAGTGAGCACGTGCCGTGGTGGGGACGCATAGATGTTGGCAACTCACGGCTGCTGTCAAGCCCGCACTCCATGGTGTATTCCGACCTGAGCTTCGCGTCCACTCGCGCGAGTCGCAAGTTCACACTGACCGACACGAATCGGTCGGGAAACTCGTACGCATCCACGGACGTCGAGGACCCAAACGCCGACTACGATAGTGATGCGTCGCTCGCCAGCTTGGACGGAGAGTACACGCCACGGTACAGACGCTCGTCCGTCCGGAGTGTGCCAATAGTGAAGGAAGACGACGAGGCTGCTGCGACCATGGATCCGCACCAGCTTGAAATGTGGATCCGCATCAATCAGCTTCGAGTCGCTGCCGAGGAAACGTATTTGCTGACCAAGCAGAACACAGGTGCGATGCTTGAGGCTCAAGAAGGCGGAAGCTCGCGTGGGTATCGGGTTCTCTAGCGTTCATATCACGTCGTAAAGTGGAACTAAATGTCAATGAAGCAGCTCCTTCTGATACCCTGCCCATCAGCCTCGCTGGGAAGATCAACTCCAGTGCCACGGGTGTGAAAGTGCGTGACGTGGCATGGAATCACGAGAGAGCTCCTCGTGCGCTGACTTCCCAGAAGTACTGTAGGAAGCCGATCCGAAGGACCCAACGCCATCAGTCGCGAAGTGACCTGCAGTCAGTGACCGCATGGATCTCAGGATGCCACGATGGATTCCAAGGATGGCATTGCAATCATTGGCGTCGGTACACTGTGTACCCTCGTGCGTCCCTCGCGTGACTGGCGACCTTGGACAGCCGACATGACGGATCCTTTCGAACGCAGGTTATGATCTGATCCAGAACGACACTTGATGGGCATGGCAGATCGTGTCGTCAGTGTGGCGATAGTCGATGATGGCCGACAGTGCAGTCATCAGCGTGGACTGCTTGGCAGTCACCCGACGCGAATCCGCAAACGACACTTGAGACCGTCCCAGCGACACACTTAGATGATGGCTGAATGCCAAAATCAGGTACAGTAGTCATCGTGATGTCTGCTCAAGGGAGTCTGCAATGCACCCTCTTCTGAAAGTGGGCAGAGTTGAAGTCTGCGCGACTACCGCAAGAATATCGAATTGATTCGAGTCGAAAACGCCACGCTAAGAGCGAATCTTTCGTGACGTGGCGGTGCCGCCATCACGCCTTCCTTCTACAGTACCGGTAACGCGTGCAGCAAACTCGTGGTTGCGGATCATCAAGTGGAGCCGTTGCAAGGCCACGAAACAGTGCTGGCTCCATGATGGAGCCAGCCTCGTGGAGCCTCCATGCCAATCTCTTTCGAGTACCGGTACCTTAATTCGGGTATGTTTGACCGATGAGGGCAATGAACACCTTGTGTCCCGTCAGTTCACAACCGAGGCTCGCGCGGACTCAACACGTGCCAGTCTTTGATTGTCACGTTGTTCACTATGAGTCGCGAGACGGCTTGAAGACAAAACAAACACGCCTGCACTGTACAAATGCGAAGTGAATTCCGCTGAGCGTCCCCACTCAATTGATTGGCGTCTGTGACTCCACCGTGATAGTGTGATAGTGTGCGGTATGTAACTTACGCAGTGTAAATGCCCGTGATTGTGATCCGACAGGGAAGCATCAAGAATGGCTTTGGCTCGTCGTGTATCAGAGGGCATTCCCTCCACGTCTGCGGGTGCATCATGTATATCATGGTAAGTTTCCTGCACAGATGGCAAGCGCGAAGTCTCTCGCGGCCGATGGCGGCGTCTGTGGAAGCCAGAGTCGGAGCGGGCGCCTTCATCTCATGGTCTCATTTGAGATTCGCATCAATAAGAAGTCAGCACAGTATCAAAACAAGGTGAGACCGTCCAACCTGATTCTGTCCACTTTGTAACTGAATTGTGCGGTGTTCGAGGACAAGACTCAGATTGTGCCTCGCCTTGTTTTGGCATAATTCGGTCTTCGACAAGCGTCCCACGATCTTTGTGCGATCGGACGCCGAGGAGCTTTGGCGCGGGCAGACACGCACTGGCTTGGCCTGTCAGCCTGACAGGGACACGCTGCAGCTTTCGAGCCAATCTCAGTGTGTTCGGCTATCGCACTTTGTGACGGGTGCGAGTGCGTCAGCAGTTGGAATGATGGGGGGATTGTGCGCGGGAATAATTGATATCTAAAATCCGGCATTGTACAGTGCTAGACTGTCGAGACCAGTCCGGCGATGCGGCGACCGAGACGGCATTACGCTTTGCCAGCCTGGCTATACCTTACTTCGTATTCGGCGGTGGAGTCTTGTCTGCTGCGTCTGCTGGCGTCAGGAGGGAACACCTTTCCTGGTTGATTGACTGCACCGCTGGTGGAAGTATGAGTGAGTGAGTGGCTTCGACGCCCTTCCCTCGCCACGTACGCGTGGGAATCGTTGACCGTGACGCTGCGCTTGCCCGTCCACTGCTGCTTCTGCCAGTGAGCAGCGAGTCTCCGTCGCTCAGTCTTGCAATCGCGCGGTTAGGAGCAAGCGCCGGCCACACGTGTGGTGCCTGCCTGCCATTTCTCTTTTTTGCCTCCAGCACGCGACAGGACCAGCCACAGCAATAGTAAAACTATAGGACCATGAAGCACCCGTTGCCCGAGTCGCCATTCCCCGCTGTGCGCTTCTCTCAACAGGAATGCCTCGAGTTCCGCACGCTCGCACTCACACTGGTGGACGAATGTCTAGAAGAGTTCGAGGACCACGTGGTCACGAACAACCGCGTCGTGAACAAGCGGAAATGGCGAGAGATCAAAGCCCTGGAGAACGTGACCGTGTACAAACGCATGACCAAGGAAGAGCGCAACGCCGATCGCATGGCCACCCGTAAGCCCACGACCTCGAGTGTCTCTTCGCAACGTGACTCCCTGTCATCGTCTTCGTCCTCGGCGGGCACCGTGTACACCGCGACGTTCGACTGGCAGCTTCCAAAGATCATCGGCGTGGGCAAAATCGTGGGTACGCTGGAGGACGTGATGTACGGGCTGCTGACACCAGACAAGGAGGCCATGCGCGTCAACACAGCGTACATCAACGACGAGTACATCGACTCGCGCGTGCTCTGCTCGATGCAGTGCCCCACAGAGACAAAGCCGTTCCAGTTTCTTGGAGTCAAGTGGGCAGTGCGAGGACAGGGGAACGTCGTGAAGGCTCGTGACGTTGTGTTCATCGAGGCTACAGGTATCAAAATTCGTCCCAACGGCGAGCGTGTCGGGTACTGGGTGCAGCACTCGATCGACATCCCACAATACGACGAACTGAAGGTGCTAGGCATCGTACGGAGTCGGCAGTCGTGGACGACCGTGTTCCGCGAGACGGGCAACGGCTCTGTGGAGCTCTACACACGCATGCACTTGGATCCAGGCGGCAACATCACCGAGCGATTGGCTGTCCAGTCCGCTGCCAACTGTATACTGACGATCTGGAAGCTGCCGAGCTGCTCCCACAACAAGAAGCTCGCGTGGATCATGCGAGACTCGTCGTCGAAGCGGAATCCCGGTGTCGTGGCCAAGGCCAAGTCGGAACGCGGCAAGAACTGCAACCTGTGCTCCAAATCCGTGTCCATGTTCGGCACGTTGACGACCTGTGAGCTGTGTCTCCACAAGATCTGTTCTCGCTGTCTCACGATGCGCCAGCTATCGTACATCCGAGCCACTGGCCAAGTGTTCACCGTACCCACAGGCTTCTGTAAGAATTGTATCACGCGTGGCGCCAAGACCAGTGCCGTCGACATCTCCATCTTGGAGTACGTGCCAGACGCCCCCGAGCGCGAGCCCGAGATCATCGAGACGTCCGAGATCTTCAACACCAACAGCTCACGTCGCCGTGATTCGTCCAAGTCTGTGTCCAAGTCCGTACCCGCCAGTCCCAACTCGTTCATCGCAACTCCTCTTGGAGGAGGAGTCCCGATGGCCAAGGCCGCGAGCCTGCCGTCCGCACAAGTCTCCGACTCGCTGTACGACAGCGGCCGAGGCGGTGCTCCAGTATACTATCAGCAGCAACAACACCATGAGTCAGGCCGACACGCAGCTCCTCCCCCACGCGGCATGACGTTCACAGAGCCGATGCAACCGCGAGTAACTCAAGGCCATCACCATCAGCATCACCATCAGCAGCCTCCGCCGCATGTGATCCCGTACGCAGCTCACGTGCCTAGTCAACAACAGGGCGACGACCACCGACGCTTTCTATGGGAACAAATGAACCAGCTACGGCTACAGGCGGAAGAGGCGTACTGGCAGACCAAGCGGAACGGCGTCGCGATGCACGACAACTAACGAACTAGCACCAGGAGGAAGCAGGGTATTGATTGATGTTGAAGATGTGGGTAGTGTCCACCCTTTTCTGTTATTGGGATCAACTTTGTACCGTGTTCTTGAAGTTCGATAATCCAAAAGGGATACATTCACAGTCGAATTTACAAAATAAGGTCTAGATAGTGGTAATTGATGTGGTGCACATCAAACGCTGCGGTTGGGAAAGGCCACAGTCTCATCGGTCACATCACATTGTTGATGGCGTCACTATGGGAGCCGGAGAAGTGAGACCGTCGCACGCCAGTCACGACTGTGGTCGCCTCGAGTCACGCGGATCGTCGTGATGACAAGCCCTAAAGCATGCTTCTACGACAGAAGCTGAATGTGTCTGCTTGTGTGTTCGACGGGCATTGCTGTCGCGGACGGATCCCACCTTTGTGTGGCTCGACTGTGGAACGCGTTCGCAGACCGTGCCGTGTAGAGAAGAGCAAGTGTGGTCGTGGGAACTGCGAGGAATGACGTGCGGCAACCAGTCGTCGACTGCCGAACGACGATCGTGGCAGCGGCACCCAGCGGCCCGCTTGCGAACACTTCTGGCTGTTGGGTGGCGGGCTGCCCAGGTCATTCGCCATCCGCCATGCGCCTCATCGCCCACTCGGCAGAGTCTGAGAGAGATCTGGTTCGGTGGCGTTTCGTTCACTACGGTACCTACAGAAGACTGGCAAGCATCCCAGGCAGCTCCGTGTACTGCGAGAGCGTGACTGCCATTTGGGACGCGAGGACCCAACTTGCAGCGGCTGGTAGGCAGTGACTGGCCACCACAAGTCGCGTTGTCGGCAGCTGCTTGGAGCATCAGTCAAGGGCGTCAGCGTGTTGAGCCTGTGAGTCTGTCGGCGACGTCACAGACCAACTCACGGAGCCGAGCGCAAGCATGAAGTTCCCACTGGCGCAGCCTCCGTTCACGCTTCCTCTGCAGCTTTCGCCCACGAAGTGCATCGAGTACCAACACCTCGCAGAGACTCTCATTGCCAAGACGATTGCTGAGTATGAGACCTTCTGCCATGCATCGGGCCACGCCGTCGACCTGAACCAGTGGAAAGCAGTCAAGACTAAAGATCGCGTCGCATTATACAAACGCAGACGCGATGAGAAGACGCCAAATTCCACAGGTCGCCTGCCAGAGTTGATGGCCGTGGGGACGCTTGGCGGCACGCTTGACGACGCCATGTACGGCGAGATGACTCCCGACGCCGCCAGCTTCAAGATCAAGTCGTCGTACATCCAGGACGAGCTCGTCGACGGCCGTGTGCTGCATCAGTTCCTACCAGCTACAGAGGAAGACCCGTTCCGCTTTGTCGGTCTCAAATGGTTCGTGAAGGCCCACCCATCGAGCATCAGTGCAGTCGTCAAGCCGCGAGACTTGGTCGTATTGGACTCGATGGGTGTCCACATCCTCACAAACGGCGAACGAGTCGGCTACCATCTCATGCACTCGGTAGACGTCGGACAGCAGTGTCCAGAGCTCAAGGATCTCGGGATCATTCGCAGTAAACTGTCGGTCTGCTATGTCTATCATCAGGTTCGAAACCAGGCAGTCGAAGTGTTCATGATCGCGAGCGTGGATCCCTGCAGCAGCGCACCAGCGGCAGTCGCCATCAAGTCGATAGCCAACGGTCTCGTCAGTTGTGCCAAGGTCACATGGTGTGCAGAGAACAGGAAACTCGCGTGGCTCGCGAACGAAGCTGCAAGGCTCCGCAACGAATCGCAGGCCTCCACTGAGACTGCAGCCAAGGACAAGCTGAATAATTGCGGTGTGTGTACCAAGTCGACGTCCGCGTTTCGTGTTGGTGGTGCGTGTGAGCTGTGTTTCCGGCCAGTTTGCAGCAAGTGTCGAGCAACGCGCAAGCTCTCGACCGTCCAGGCGGCCACAGCAAATGGCGATGGAGCTGGAGATCTCGTGCGTCAGACCGTCGTGTTCTGCGTGGATTGCGTTCAGCGCTGCAAGAGAGTGAGCTCAGCCGAGATCGCTCGCTTTGAGCACGTGCCCGGTGCTCTCGCACGCAAGCAGTTGTCGAGGCAGCGCTCAGGTGATCAGGAAGAGAGTCCAAATGTCCAGCGCATGCAGCCGCTGTCCTCGACAACGTCATAGCTCCAGCATAGAGGAGCCAGAAGCCAGAAGGTGCCAGTCAGTGCCTCGCTAGTCGATGCGGCGTTGATAGAAGATACCGTGCAGTATCATGAACCAGATCCACGTAGAAGAACGGCTTCCACCTTGAAGATGCCTCCAACGCAGCGAGAACGTAAACTTGAAGTCGTTTAGGGATCGTATTAGTGTGCATGAAAACTGGAGCTCTCACCCAACGGCTGCTTCGCATCGGATGTCTCAACAACAAAAGCATTTGCCACGTCGCGTTCTGGTCTTTGGATTATTACATGAGTGCCGACGGCAGCAGCAGCATGAGTACAATCCGCCGTTGGTTCCCCACGTCCCCACGTGGGCCACGAGTGGGTCCAGTCCCAAGATCTGAGATTGCTGATTCGCTGCTTTCTCGCTCCGAAATCTCACAGTTTAGAGCGTCTTTGATGACAACACCCTGTGAAAGTAGTGGAAGAATAGCTGCTAACGGACAATGAGGGATGGGTGATCCCAAGGTTTAGGTTTCACAGACTGAATCTCGAAGCACGGCAAAAGAGAGTATCAGTATCAGTTCATACAGGTTTTAGCAGTCGCGCCAAGATGTGGTTTTTGAGTGGTGCGTGGTGGTTTTTGGAAGTGCAACCAAGACAGGCCACTGCCAGCCTCCCCACTGCAACGAACACAGCTCTTGATGTAGGATAGCTACGAGGGCATGCTTACGCACTACAGTACTGCAATACAGAATCCTATGCAGATCCACTTCAGTATTAGCTTCAGTATCGACAGGGGACAGAATCCTTGCGGCGTTTCCCGATCAGACTATCTCACAAGCAAAACAGGCGGCGCGAGGATGGATGATTAATGTCAAGTCTTTACCGAGAAGCTCTCTCATCCGATACATGTACCGATATCGAATCAAAGAAAGCGAGTGGGCGGCACTTGCATCATGCACGGTACACTCGACTGCTCTTCCCCCCATCGCAAAAACTGCAAATCTTCGGCCATATTTGCGCAGGATTGGGTTCCAGAGCGATGCGTACAGTAGCTCGTGTACCTACCTGTCTTCCATTTTGGTCCCGAGTGCGGGAGACGGAAGTGGTACGGTACCCTCAATGCCTGATCAGAAGCCACGGTTTGACCCACTCAAGTCATGCCACGGGTATGCCATGATCATTTAGAAGGCTCCTCCCATCCAGTGACGGCCTCACTGGAACGTCTTAGGGGATTTTCATGCTCAGGGGCCTTGAGCAGTGTGAGGAGTCGTCACAGAGTGACGCATCATTGAGTTTGGAGTGCAGAATTCTAGCCCGGCTTGCTGATACTCGATGTCGCAGAACCAGGTGAGACCTTGTTTTGGCTGGCTTGCTGGAGACTGTGATCGTATCAGATCACGAGTGACGGTCTCACCTTGTTGTGCAACAGCTACAAAAAGAAACTCCTTCGCGAGGTGTGCAACTCGTTGGAGATTGGTCTCATCTGGTCTCCCTTATCAGGCGTGAGGCGCCTGGTCCTCCGCAACCTTAGCGGGCAGCTGGAACCATTGTGTCCGTCTTTGTGGGTTCGGCTGGCTTGGTTTGCACAAGTCGAGGTGCTCCCGTCGCTCGCTCGCTCGCTGGAGGACCTGGGATGCCGTTCTTCACCTCCTTACTTCGTTATCCGCGACCGACTTGACTTGACGCTCGAGCCATGAAGTTTCCTCTCTCGCAACGACCGTTCCCGCCGCTCCACCTCACGCCGCAGCAGGGCGACGAGTATGAGAAGACGGCCATGGCAGTGTTATTGGAGACCGTCGCCGAGTACGAGCACTACGTGCACAAGCAGAACCGTGCGATGAACAAGAAGCGGTGGAAGGTCGTCAAGACACGAGAGAACGTGGCTGTGTACAAGAAGCGCCACATGGACGATCATGCAGACGCGGCGTGGGCGTCGTCGGGGCGTGCGAAAGCCGAGTCCACAGCCTCATCGCTCTCGAGCAATTCGTCGACTGGCAGCGGCAGTGCGTCCGCGATTATGGACTGGACTGTGCCCAAGCTGCTGGCTGTGGGCACGATTGTGGGCAACTTTGACGACGTCATGTACGGCGTCATCTCGCCCGACTCGGACTGCGTCAAAGTCAAGACGACGTACGTGGACGACGAGCTCGTCGACGGCCAGATCCTCAACCACATCCGCCACGCGACGATGGAGGATCCGTACAAGTTCCTCGGCATCAAGTGGTTCGTCAAGGCGCACCCGGCGAGTGTCAACGCCGTCGTGTGGCCGCGAGACCTCGTGTTCATCGAAGGCACCGGCACGCATATCCAGCCCAACGGCGACAAGATCGGCTACCATCTCATGCACTCGGTGGAGATCCCACAGTGCCATGATCTCTCCCACATCGGCATCCTGCGAGGCGCGTTCTCGTCGTGCTTCCTGTTCAAACCGCTTCAAAATGGCACGGTTGAAGTGTACATGAAGTCGTTCGTCGAGCCGGCGGGCAACTTGCCCGATATGATCGCCGTCATGTCGGCCGCGAACGGGCTCATTGGCTGCTGGAAGTCGGTGTGGTGTGCCCAAAACAAGAAGCTCGCGTGGCTGGTTCGCGATGCCGCAGCGGCCGCTCGCCAGCGACAACGCGGGCACGGCGAGTACGGCGTCGCACAGCATCTCATGAAGACAAACGCCAAAGGGAAGGCGTGCTGCGCGCTGTGTGACAGTTCGTTTTCCTCCTTTCGCACAGCCGTGACGTGTGAATTATGCCATGAAGTCGTGTGCTCCCGTTGCAAAACCGCACGCAAGCTCACGTACGTGTACGGCGGCACCGAAGTCAAGAAGATCCCGACGGCGTTCTGCAAGAACTGCATCACACGAGCCAACAACCTCAACTCCGCCGAGGTCGCTCGGTACGAATACCTCCCAGGCGTCCTCGATGCTCGCTGGCAAACGACTGCGGCCACGCCCGCAGCAGCGATGCTTCCTCGCAGTCGCAACCAGAGCTACGAGACGCAGACGAAGGGCAGTCATAGTACAACGTCCCTAAGCGGAACAGAGAGCTCCAGTGTCCCAGCGACGTGGAGTGCCGACAACTCGATCGACGAAGGCACACTCGTGGTCGCCGATGTCGATGTGGATACGATCGACGACTGGGAAAACCGGAATCAAATGCCCCACGAGAGTGCGAGTGTTCAGGTGGTGACAAGAGAGGCGTCGCCCGTCGTGAACCCGCAGCAGCAACTGTGGATGCAAATGAACGAGCTGCGGCGCCAGGCCGAGCAGGCGTATAGAATCGCCCAGCAAAACAACCGTGCGATGTATGAGACCACGGGCCAGCGGTCATGATTAGCTTGACAGCGTAGCATACACATACACATGAACAAGCAATGTCAGCACTACAGCTCATCAGTCCACTTCTGGTCCTCTTGTAGTCCTCCTCCCAGAGGAAGGATACATCCGTTGACAGTGTCGCGTGTGACGTGACGCAGTGCCTCGTCAATCGCGAGCAAGCCATATCGTAGCCTTGAGCAGCGACAGCTTCCTGCGGTCGCGTCAGCCGAGCTGACTACGCGCTCGTGCTGAAGCTGCTCACTGCCAGTCAATCAATCCAAACCATCAAATCCATTCATCAATCAATCAGCCCGCGCTCGCGCTGGCGCCACATTGCTCATCAATCAATCATCTTCGCGAGCCCACGATCGATCGCCCGCGATGAATCCGGGCGACTGACTCATGTCGCTCGGAAGATTTGAATCAGTCCTCCGGTGCCTGCCTTCACGATGGCATTGGACAGTTGCCACTGGTTTGACTCTATTCCTGACGTCAGTGGGCACACACGAGGTGAGGCATCCGCACAGTGGGCTTCGGTGGGCGCGGTCTGTCGAGTCAACGCGAGCCAGAGAGCCGCCCGCTCCAGCTGACAGCTAGGAATCCGCAATGCTGTCAGCTGCGTGCGACAGTGTGGGTGACAATTCCATCAGATCCAATGTAGCCATCTTCTGGACAAGATGAATATATATTACCATATATGGCATTTCACAGTATTGTAATGCAAGAAAAATCCATGACATGCATTTCACATAGGTGAGACTATTATGTATTGCAGGTCACTTCCGCAGAACCCGGTTGCGGTGGCCTGAACGCAACGCCAGCCGCGATTGCGAATGCCTGGCCAGAGAGCGGGCATGTTTGGGGCGATGGGCTCCGTCCGGTCAGTCACGGAGCGCGCTTTGGTTCGGCAGATGACCACGTGAGTGACCGCGGCCGTCGCCCGCGAGCAGCGCCGAGAACGGACTGAATCGCTGGCCGCATGCGTGGAGATTGGACTCCACCAACTCCACAGCAGCTCTGCACGGCCCTCGCGCGCATTGCCACTCGTCAGTCGTCAAACAAGCGATCTGCACCATGAAGTTCCCGCTCGAAGCGCATCCGTTCCGCGCCGTGGAGCTCACGCCCGACCAATGCCAAGACTATGAGCGCGTGAATGCCACGATGCTTCGTGAGACCATCGCCGAGTACGAGCAGTTCGTGGCGCTCGAGAACCGAACGCTCAACAAGAAGCAGTGGAAGGCCGTCAAGACACGTGAGAACCTGACTGTGTACAAGCAAACCGACCGCGCCACGTCGGTGCGAAGCGTGCCGCCGCCCACGACGCCAGTGCCCGTGGTCGCGACCAACATGCACGAATGGAAGCTGCCCAAGCTGCTGGCGGTCGGCTCGATCGTCGGCACGCTGGACGACGTCATGTACGGTGTCGTGGCACCGGACGTCAAGTCCATGCTGCTGCGCAGCTCGTACGTGAGCGACGAGCTCGTGGACGGAGGCGTGCTCGTCCGTATCAAGAGCCCAACGGAGCAAGACCCGTTCCATTTCCTCGGTATCAAATGGCTCGTGAAGGCGCATCCGACGGGGTTGAACGCCGTCGTCTCGCCTCGTGATTCCATTATGATCGACGGTACGGGTCTGCACACGCAACCCTATGGCGACCGCATCGGCTACCACGTCATGCAGTCCGTGCTGCTGCCCGAATGCCCGGAGCTCTCCGACATCTCGATCCTCCGCGGCCACATCTCATCGTGCTACTTGTTCAAGCAAATGCCCAACGGCACGGTCGAAGTGTACATGAAGACGTACGTGAACCCAGGAGGGCGTCTGTCCGAGTCGCTCGCGATCATGTCGGTCGCCAACGCGCTCATCGGCTGCTACAAGTCGGTGCTGTGTGCGCAGGGCAAGAAGCTCGCGTGGCTCATTAAGTCCAGCGCCATCCAGCGCATAAAGAAGAACAAGCGCAAGGGCGGGCAGAGCGAAGCCGCGACGGCATTGGCCATTGCCGAGAAGGCCCACAGTTGCGAGCTGTGCCACACGGCGTTCCGAGCGTACAAGAGCGCACGCGGCTGCCAGTCGTGTATACGACTGATCTGTTCGCGGTGCCAGATCACGCGCAAGATCAGCCACATGCAGCGCGGACTCCAGGTCAAAGTCACATCCGTGGTCGTGTGCAAGGACTGCTCGACGCAGGCAGCTCAGCTCAACGGCTTGGAGGTCGCCCGCGATGAGTTCGTCGGCAAGCAGGCGCCGCAGCGTTCGCTCATGACGGACACCGCCATCTCCGGCGACAGCGACTCATGGGAGATGTCGGGCACGTCTGCTGTCGTCGATCTCGGTGATTTCGGCAGTCTCGGTGTGACGCCTCGGTTCGTGGAGCAGACGCCAAAGGCTTACGAGTCCACTTCACCGGAATTTGACCAGTACCACCGTCCATACGAGAGCAACTCGATCGCCCGCACCGTGTCGATCGATCGAGACGTCGCCTTGTACTCGCCAGCCACAAGTATGACGTACCCGCAGGCGACGCCCACTGCTGTAGTTGCCAACGCCTCCATTAACGGAGACGAACACCGCCAACAACTCTGGATGCAGATGAACCAGCTTCGTCTTGCAGCAGAGCAAACGTACCAGATCACCAAGCAGAACTCCACGGCCATGCGCTTCGAGTCGTGAGGCAAATGCTTCCCAGATCCCAATATTTATGAAGAATTCAACCACAAAAAGTACAAGTCGTTTGAACTTTGGGAATAATATCAGCTTGTTCGTTGAGTCGTATCACACTATGGTGATGCATCGTGAACGAGCAGCTTGGTGTTGTTGTGGGCGAGTTGGTAGGTCTCCTCGGCCGCCAGGCGAAGCTGGTTCATCTGCATCCAGAGCTGCGCCTGCTCATTGCCAGGCTGGGGCTGAGGCATACTATTCTGCTGCAACATGGAGGTCTCTCCTGCCGTCATCTTCCTCTCTGGACGCTGAGTCGACAGTGAGGCCGTCGCTTCTTCCGACAGCAGCTCCACGGAGCCCGATGACGACTCGCTCGTGAGCCTTCGCCCAGCATAGTAGTTGTCTGAGTCCACACTGTTGGTTCGCCTGGTGACCCCCGACTGCTTCCGCTCCTGACTCGACCACGAGCCTTTTGACGAGCCGTCTCGTGAGCTTGTGGACATCAGTTCCATAGATCGCACGTCACTCTCCCAGCCGAGATCGTCGCCCTTGAGAATGTTTTGACTCTTCCACAGAGCCGCTGTGATCAGACGAAGCGGTAGCCGCGGGTCGACTTTGAGGTTCTTGGCCGCGACGATACACTGCTTGCAACACGACACTGCGATCTTCTTCTCGTCTGACAGCAAATACTTGCGCGAGCGGCACTTGGAGCACACGCACAGCCCGCAGAGGTGACACAGACCCAGCGACCGCGTTGTGAGACGACCTGGTGTCGTCTTGCAGATCGTGCACTGGTTCATTGAGTTGGATGCCGCTCGGCGTTTGTTGAGAACTGGGCTACTATGAAGTGCGAGCGCCGTGAGCTTCTTAGCTTCCGTGCACTCCACGCTCTTGCCGACTGACACGGCGATCTCTGCTGTCGAGAACCTCGCGACGATGCCCGGGATCTTGCCACTGAGACTGTAGTCACCGTGGAAGTAGACACCCACGCGGCCTGGACTGACCTGGCGGTAGATTGTGCGCACGTGGGCTTTGGCTCGGATCGCGCAGTGCGGACTGAAGGGTGGACACACGGGGTGGTCGAAGGTCTCCGATATGTGGAACGCGTACCGCTGGCCGTGCTCGTCCACGTCGATGCCCATGTACTCGAGCACGACGCCGTCGCGGTTCTTCACGAGGCCTCCTGCGGGCGTCTCGATGAGTCGCCACTTGACTGCGAAGCTACGGTACTCGTCCTCTTCCGTGCCGTTCTCAAAGATGTGGAGCACGGCCGAGTCCATCGCGTCGTCGCTCAGGAACGCCGTGGTGACGCGCATGTCCTGGGTCGTGACGTGGTGGATCCCGTAGATCACATCCTCCAGCGTGCCTTCGATGGTGCCGACGGCCAGCACGATCTGCGAGTTGGCTGCGCCTCGTCCAGCGTGGCTACTGGACGCGGATGACCGTGGACGGTACACGCGAAGCTGGTCCTTCTCGCGCAGAAGCTTCCAGTTGCCCGTGTCCACGTACGAATACTGGGACGCCAAGTACGGCGCCTCCTCTTGCAGACCCAAGTCCACGAGGTCTTCGACGAACTGGCGCCACCGCGCTTCGTCCTCGGGCGTGTGCTGCAGCGGCCGGAAGTAGTTGTCGCGCAGTGGGAACGACACGTTCATGGTCTCCGATATCCTTCACACTGTGTGAGTGAGCGTGAGTGAGGTCAAGAGGTCCTATTGCGAAGTGAGCAGCAGTGGCGCGGTGCACGGTCGAGGCTCGAGCCACTCCAATGCCGGTACTAGTAATCGGTGGGTTCGGAGAAAAGACGACTCCGTGTCGATCGGCTGCACGGTGACGCCGACAGACGTCAGGCTGTTGAGCCTGGTCACCGACTTGGGCGACAGCGTGGATCGTACTCAGCATTGTATGGATGTGTGTATGCTGCGCCATGGGGTTCTGAAAGTTCGGCACAGTGCACGACCTGATCGTCTGCTTGCTACAGAGACCTGGCACACTCGTCAGACACATGTGTAGCCATGGAGACTGAGCTGAATCGTTGACACTGGGAAATTGGCCTCGGTCGTCGCTGGTCTGAGATCTGCCCGAGTGATCCATTTCAGAAATGTCGCCAGACCGGCTTCCCGGTGCGTCGTCGGGTGCCGACCAGGATCGGCCGAAGCGTTTACACGACAATTCGCAGGTCGCGTCCAGCTCCACGACGCAATCGTTGTTTATGCTGGTGTACAGTGGATGCTGGACCGAGTTTTCTTCGCGTGGGCTTGTGGAAGAGAGGAAGGAGAGCCCTCGGTTCGGTGTTTTTCTGGCAAAAGGACTCAGCCAACAGGGTTCGTCGAGGAGAAGATGCAGAGCACAGGGACCATGCCATGTGGGAGGAGCCACTGATCGAGAGAGAAAGAGAGAGAGAGAGAGCACAGCTGCCGCTCAGTACACCGTGGGGAGACAAAGCTTGAAGAAACGTCTGCCCAAAATCACATCTGATACCAACGTCCAATATTTCCACACGTGACAGCTGCGGGCGTGGATCCCAAGCACGGCAACTGCCAGTGATAGGGTACACATAGGATGGAGAGCTCCATGTGCCAGCTCTGTAGTTGCCACTGGCAATGGGGAGAAGTCCAAGGGCTTCCTCAATATCGGTGGTGGCTCCACGACATTGAGCTGAACAAGTGGGTCGCAGCAACGTCAATTCAAAGCGCGACATCTTTCCCACGACGCTGTGAACTCGTGGGTTTGTCACTTGCAGTCGTTTCCACTGTTGGATAGGACGAGTTGTTAGACGACTCCACCGGAGTGGCGACATTGTCAAGTGCACTACCGTACTGTGCTGTCGTCCGCGAGGATTACTCTCGGCGTCCCAAGCAGTGGAAGGCCACGCGATCTGTAGGAGACGTGAACATGCGTGGACGCCTTGAAAAGTTCGTCGCCAGGGACCCACTGACGCACTGCCGCCGTGGCTTTGTGTGTGTGTGCAATAAAACACTTCCTCCGTCCGTGAAACGCTCTGGATCTCTTGACGAGGAACTCCCACGCATCGCAGCCTCAACTTGCCTTGTTTAGCGGAGACTTTCGGTGCTGGCGTGAGGTTGTCTCGTGGGTGCGAGCTGTGTGCGAACGCGAGGAGGCAGAGCTTTCGCTTGCTGGCAAACAGACTTGGTCCAGGTCTTCTCGCCAATAGGCAGGCACTGGTCTGTGATTCACAGTGAGAAGCTCCACCGAACAAGCCATGTGGGTGGAGCTACGATAGAGAGAGTCGAGCTGCCTACTACGTATTGATGCGGAACGGGGTTTGTTGCATGACACGGTGCCACTGAATTGGTGGTGGGTGAGGTCCAAGGGGCTGCGACATCGGAGCGGTTGGACGGCGATTATTATGATCAGCAGGAGGGTCCCAGCACCATCGATTCAGAGCGCGACATATTTCCTACGACACCGTGAATTGAACTCGTTTGTTTGTCGGTGCAGTCGTGTCCACTGTAGGATAGGCCAGGCTGCCAGAAGTAGCGACACCGCACGGTACTGTGCTGTGCTGTCGTCTCGGGGGGTTTATAGCCAGTGTCTCAAGCAGTGGAAGGCCACAGGAGCTGTCGGATGCGTGGACGCCACTGCCGTCGCTTCGTATCGTAGATGTGTGCAATAATACGCTTCCATGGCCCGTGGAAAGCACTGGATCTCTTGGCGATGAACTTCCACGCGATGGATGAGTGCGAGGATTACACTCGCACCATGAGAGCAATCCTTCGAGTCATGGCTTGAAGCCTTCAACTTGCCCTCGTTTAGCGGAGACCTGAACGTTGAAGTTGTACAAGTTGAAGCTGCTTATTTGACAAAGCGGATTTTGCTTTTCACTCAATAACTTAACTTAGAATTTGTAGTCTGATCCGCCTCGCAGCCTTTTCGGTTTTTCCTTGAGAAAGCTCGCCGTCATCGCTGTGATCTGGAACGTTTCTTCGGCTGCGACACACAGGGACTGCATTTGCAGCAGCAACCGCTGCTGGTGGTCCAGCGACCCATCATCAGTGACAGACGCACTGAGCCTAGGCGTGGACTGCCCCACTCGTCCGCTGTCTCGCTCAAAATCCTCTATGGTCTCCACTTTAGAAGCGGATACCATGTCTGCATCCGACGAGTCACTCGACTGCGTCTCCAGCAGCATCTCAGCCGTCTCGTCCTGCGTTTCCAACTGTCCCATTGAAATGGACAGCGTTCCGCCGGTCTCGCCCGACGACGCTCGTTGTTTCCTTGGCTTCGAGTCGTCGGATTTGCGCTGTGTATATGGCTCTTCCAAGCCTACGTAGTGTTCTCGCGCGATCCGCAGGGCATCATCGCTGGTCGCTCGCACCATACACGTCTTGCAGATCTCCACGAGGCGTTGGCGAAGCTCGAGCCGCGGATTCGAGTAGCTGAGCGTGCGAGCCACGCGACACCGCGAGCAGACCCACGCGTGGCAAAGCTGGCAGCTCTCGATCGAGCGGAATGACCGGATCGTCTTGCTGCACAAGTGGCACTGGGACTTGTCCTTGGGATCACGCGGTTGACTGACTGAAACACGGGTCGAGCGGAAGCGTGTCCGTGCTGTCTCGTTCTCCAGCAGCCACGTGAGCTTCTTGTTCTGGGCACACCACATCGACTTCCAAATGCCGATGAGCGAGGCAGCGGCCGACGTGAGCGCGATGCTTTCTGGCGGGTTGCCTCCTGGATCGCCGTAATTGATCATGTACACATCGATGGTCCCCTGGCGGTGCTGTTTGTACAGGTAGCAGGTCGAGAAGCGGCTTCGCACGAGCCCCCAAGACTCGATCTCTGGACACGCCGGGTGGTCGACTGAGTGCAGTGCATGGAAGCCAATGCGGTCTCCGTTGGGCAGCGTCTCGATGCCTGTGGACTCGACAAACACAAAGTCGCGTGGCCACACGACGGCGTTGATGGCTGCCGAATGGCCCATGACCAGCCACTTCATTCCTTCGTACCGGAACGGGTCTTTCCACGTGGCAGTTTGCATCTCGCACAGCACGGCGCTGTCCAGAAGCTCATCTTTGACGTATGAGGTCTTGACCACGATCGACGGCGCGTCAGGCGTCACGATGCCGTACATGATGTCGTCGAGCGTGCCTGCGATCGAGCCCACGCCTACGAGTTTGGGCAACGGCCAGTGAATCGCCTCTGCTGGCTGGCGCCTTATGCGCGAGGCGGCGACGATGGCGGCCTCAGGGTCGCGACTGAGCTGCTTGTACACGGTCACGTCTTCTCTCGATCTCACGGGCTTCCAGTGGGTTCTGTCCATGCGGCGCTCGTCCACGCGCACGTACCGGTCGTACTCGTCCATCGTGGCGTCCACGACGTCTCGCAGTACGCGGCTGTACTCCTGACGTTCACTCGGTGACAGCGCCACGCTCGGAAACGGGCGGTCTCTCAGGGGGAACTTCATGGTCTCCTATAAATGAAGCCGCCGTCTCGTTCGGTGGTAAATTCCGGAGTGTCGCTGGATGAACCGCTGAGCCAATTCGACTTGGAAGGGCCCACAAGCGGCCGACACCAGGTGGTTATGGCGTTCTTTATCAGTCTCGGATCACGCACGCTCTGGTTCAGGATTCCTATCTCTGGCCACGCCACCTGACGGATGGGGATTACGTTGCCTTCCACCAATACAATACAATCCAACTCATTGAGCAGCCCTGACGCTGAGACGGACTGAATGTTCAGCAAAGTATCCATCCACACGTTAGTTGTTGACACCTCGACAGGGCCGCTGAGATTGGATCAAGATCCCTGCTTGTTCAGTCTGGACCGCTGATGGCTTGGCCATTTTGCGAGTCGAATGCCGCAGCGTTGTCACGTTGTGTTCACTGAAGTGGCTCGTGTCGAATCGAATGACTAGCCCTGCTAAACGACAACGCGCCGCCCATTGTTGTTGATACCATAGTGGAAAGGAGGTTGGCATGCGAGTTGCAAGGCGCCGCGTCTGCTGGAGCCACGAGTAGTAACGCTGTCCCATCTCCACCTGGACATGCCATCACCCGCCATCGTCTGGCTCTGACGCAGACGCCACCGCATGTTCGTCGACAATCAACCACGTCAATCAAACAGCAAGCATCAACCATCAAGAGCTCTTCAGAATGAGTCTAATGGAGACTCTGCACTGTAAGTGAGATCGCAACTGATGCTGGCGACATACAGTATCCTTGAGGCTTGGCTTTTAGACGACGGTGACGCGGAGACGAGCGACCGCCAAGTGAATATGTGACGCGCTCGGCATTGTCCTTCGCCGTGAACAAAGCCGCACCGGTAGTGAATGATCAGCGAGTGTAATCGGTTCGATATAAGGACCACTCCGCGCCACATCCCCATGAGCTCAACTAGAGAATCACTGACTCCGTGCGTACGTACTGCAGTCTGTAGAAATGCCAGAGCCTTGAGGTGCGTCCGCTCCCACAGTATGTTGTGCTTCGTACTCCGAAGTACGCCAGAGCTGGCATTCAGGTCAGACATCGTCGTGGCGGCGGGAATGCGAACACAGTCACAGCAGCAAGAGACTTCGAGCGGCGGGACATTGGACAAACCCACTCATCAGCTGGTGTAGCTACAGCGTAGTTCGACGCGGCGAAGACCACCGAGGACGACTGACGTCGCACCACACCACCGCGAGTGCGATTGCAACAACGGAGAGCTGCTCATGCAAGCGGCGTGAAGATTGATGAGCGATTGTCGACGGCCGAGAGAAGAGGGAAGAGTGGTGGAGTGGAGCTGCATGCTCCTCGGTTCTATTCTCTGCCGAGGGGGAGAGATGATCTGTGACGTGTGCAGCTTCAACATGGCTACAAGCGTTAAACAAACGCAAGCGGAAGGCAGGATATCGCTTCCAAGAGGTTGGACGTTCATTTCCTTGTAGTACAAGCAGAAGAACTGCGTCACGGCTGCGCTTTGTTGGCCAGCATCACTCCTCGGCTCGCTTCCGTGAGGTCTTCGGCTCCCTTCGCCGACAAGTGCAGCTCCTTCATCCGTTCGAGCAATGACTGGTGGTCACGGGGGCCTTCCGTCGTCTCGACAAATGACTGAATGTGTGGTGCTAGTGAAATCGCACCAGCAACGCTCGCGGTGGTCCCCTTGTAGCGTGGGCCGGTCGGCTCCTCGTGAAAACTGCGTGGTGAGTCATCCGACGCTGGTGACCACGCCTCGTCCTCGCCGTCTTCATCTGAGACAGACGCCTGCTCCACACTACCGTTGATGTTCGACGAGTTCTGCGACCGATACGACGCCGCCAGGTTCCTGTCGAGCGGCTGCAGTTCCCGTGAGATCTCGTACTTGTTATCTGTGGGGTTCACGGCCAGCGTCTTGGCGTGGGCAATGCAGCGGTGGCAGACCGACACTTTGCTTTGCACGCGCTGGCTTCCCACTAGAATATTCTTCTTCACGCGGCAGTTCATGCACACGACCGCGTCACAAATGCGGCAGACACGCATGCGGCGAGACGAGAACGGAGCCGTGCTGCGAGGTTTCGTGCAGATCGAACAGGCCGCCGACACTGGGAGAGTCGACTCGTCCACCACCGTCGGAAGATGATTCAGAGTTCGCGTCATTGACGTGACACAATATACCTCACTACCATCATCATCATCACCACCGTCGGAAGACCGAGTCGGAGCTTGTGCTCGAGACTTTCCAGCGCCAGGATCGTGAGCTTCTTGGCTTCAGCCGCCTTCATGTATTGGAACACGCCGTTGAACATTTGCAACGAGCCGACCACCGTGAGTGGATCAATGAGATCCCCCAGGCAGTCAAAGTACCCCTGCGAGTGCACGTCGATCCTGCCGTCGCCAGCGTCGCGGTAGATGAACGTGAACCACATCACACCGCGGATAACTTCCGGGAACACAGGAACCTGCTCCAGTTCCACAGTGAACAGCGTGTGGTAACCGTAGCGACACCCGGACGAGTCTGTGGAGATACCCATTGACTCGAGCAGGATCCAGTCGCGGTCGGGCATGATCAGAGGCACAGGGAACGGCGTGAGGATCCACTTGATGCTCAGTGTCCGGTAAGGATCCGATGGAGAGCCACGCTCCAAGGTCTTGAGCACAACGCCAAAGTCGACTTCGATGAGCCCCGCTGTGAGTCGTAGCTCCTCATCTGTCTGGTCGTACGCGCCGCACAGCACGTCTTCAATCGATCCTTCGACGCGGCCGACGCCAATCATACTGGGCTTGCCGTCCTTCTCATACAGCCCTCCATCCCGACGGCGGTAGAGCTTGTACGAATGCTGCGACCGCACTGACTTCCACTTACTCCTGTCGACTCGTTTTGATGCTTCGATAAACGCTCGCTCGTCTTCGAGTCCATTTTGCACTTGGCTAGTACCCGGGAGGCAACGGGAACTTGGGCTTCTTGTGGCTTTGGATCGTGTCTTTTGCTCGCGTCTTGTGTGGACGAAGTCGTCTTGATGAATGCCGAAGCCTCTGAGAAAAGAGAACAGCGCCGAAATGAACAACAGAGACCGTCCGGAGGACTTCGACCACCAACGCGTTCCCTCCAGCCCGTGCGGATTCATTGAACTGACTGTGTGACGTCAGCTGACGGTCAGGGGCTACACTATACAGTACAGAATCACAGGGGCAGGGGCATTGTCCTCTGAGATGGCTGTCCCATCCTCATCGAAGTCGCCATCATGGCCCTTCTTCTTTGAGTTTCCATTCATGATCCCGTTACACGGCAGCTTGGTAATCATGCGTTCTAGAAGCAGTTTAGGAAGGATCACGGTCTGCTATTTATTCACTTGTAGCTGTGATCATGACCTATTGCGGTGGCTCTACGCTGGCTACAATCTGTCAAAGACTTCGCTTGGCATGGCATGGTGGCTTGAGTCTCGGTTAGCCGATCGGTCGAGTCCCACTGCTTGTCGGTACACGCCTTTCGTGACGGACGGCCTCGCCTACTCGACGTGGGATCTAATTCCTCACGGGACGAGGGTCTCACGTGTGGGTCATTGCCAGCGGCTGAGGTTCTTCATGGTGAAGTACCGTTTCTTCGAGTTCTGATGAAGCTGGTCCTGTGAAGCTTCAGCCGATGCTTGAGTGGCTGAAAGTCGACGCGTAACTGGCCGTGGACATGACGGACGTCGATCGCATCGACGAGGTCGACGACGTTGAGGGCTTCTGTCCCAGGAACTCCCATCCGTTGGCCTGAGTCATCGAGTACACGTCCTCAGCTTGAGCCTGGAGACGTCGCATCTGCGAGTAGAGGGACATACGGTCGGCCTCGCGATGGATCGCCGCCTGAGCTGCGCTCTTGGCCACAGCGGGCGTGAACGCGGACCGCGCGAACTGTGGCGTCGGGGCCACGTCGTCGTCCACACTGATCTTGCGGTTGAACTGGATCTCTTCTTCCCATGGCAGGCCGCCCAGCGTCGGGATGTCCTCGTACTCTTCGTCTTCCAGCACGGACGCCATGTCCGAGGCTTCCAGCAGTGCGACGTTGTCGTCAAAGGCGTCCGTGTCTTCACTCGCAGTGCTGGACATGGGCGTCAAGAGGTGGTCAAAGGTATCCACTGACAGCGCCTGACTGGAGGTCGACGCCAGCGACGCGATGGTGTTGGACCGTGACTCGGACAGCGTGTGAGAACGTCCAAAGCCGATGCCTTCATGAGCTGCATCGATGCCGAGCTGGCTCTGGAGCAGTGACAGCCACTGGCCGGCCATGATGAGACGCATAGGCTGCGTGGGCTCGATGTCGACCTGCTTGGCGGCTACGAGACACTGCTTGCAGCACGAGATACGGATCTGGCTGTCGTCCGTCAATAAATACTTGCGGGAGCGGCACTTGGAACACACGGACGCGCCACACACTTTACACCACGACATGGTCTTGGTGCTGAGGTATCGAGGCTTGCTCGTACAGATCGAACACGACGAGCTGAGCGATGAGAGGAACGTTGGGAGATGCTGGTGGAAGATCGGGCTCGTGGCCAGCGAGAGCGCCGTGAGCTTCTTGGCTTCTGTGCAGGCAACGCTTCTCGCAATGCCCACGGCCATATCGGCTGCCGTGCGTCGTGCCAACGAGCTTGGGATCTTGCCGCCCAAGTCGAAGTCTCCTTTAAAGTACACGCCCACGCGCGTGCGACTGAGCTGGCGGTAGATGATCCTGGAGTGGGCCTTGGCACGGACAGCACACCGAGACTTGAACGGCGGACACACGGGATGCTCAAAGTTCTCGGAGAGATGGAACGCGTACCGCTCGCCCTTGGCGTCCGTGTCGATGCCCATGTACTCGAGCACGCAGCCGTCTCGCTTGGTCACGAGACCTCCTCCAGGCGTGTCGATCACCCGCCACTTCACGGCGAGCGACCGGTACGGATCCCCGTCGGTTCCCTTCTCAATCATGTGTAGCACGGCCGCGTCCTTGGCAGTCTCTCGCAGGAACCGCGTGGTCACACGCATGTCGGTCGTCGTGACGCTGTGGATACCGTAGATCACGTCTTCCAGCGTGCCTTCGATCGTGCCAATAGCCAGCACGGTCTGCGAGCTGCCCGAGCTGCGGCTCAGCAGCGACCGCCGTGCGTGGTAGGCCTTGAGCTGATCCTTCTCCTTCATGAGCTTCCACTGCATGCCGTCCACGAACGAGTACTTGGACGTGAAGTACGGCCGCTCCTCCTGCAGCGTCGTCTTGAGCAGCTCGGTCATCTGCCGCTTCCAGCGACGCTCGTCCTCGACGGAACACTGCAGCGGCTTGAAGTACCCGTCGCGCAGCGGGAACGAGACATTCATCTGACTCGGTCTCCGGTATTAATGATCCTGGTCCTGTACTCGACTCGATTGTATTCGGCTCGGTGCGGGTGGGGGGTTGTTCCTGTATGCTGGAGGGCTGGTCTGGGCCTGGGCGTGGCCTGGCTGTCGCCGTTATTAATGGTGATGGCTGGACTCGTCCCGACGTCGCAGTCGATGGGTCAGCCGCAACGGAGGAGGAAGGAGGAGGAAGGAGGAGGAAGGAGATGGTCTCGACAATCGACGCGACCAGGCGTCAAAAGGACGGTCTCCGTTACGGTTCAGTCGGATCAATCAAGGCGGCAGGCAGGTAGGAAGATGCACTCGGTCTTCAGCTCCAGAGCTCAGAGCTGAGCCGGCTCGACGACGCAACGCGACGCGACTGCGTTGCGATGTGGCGAGTCGAGCTGGCAGCGTCTGGGTGAGTGTGTCTGCCCAGCCCAGCGGAACAACACAGCACAGCGACCAGCGTGACTGTCCGTCCATGGCACCCACGACCTCCAATGCAATGCAATACATTAACATTCGGACAAATAGCGGAGACCGTGGGTGTGGAGTCACTCAAAAATAATCCAATTCAATTCGAATGCGAACTTATGTTCCGGCATTGTGTTCCGACGGACTGGATCATCCACGGGCGGAGGGAACGCGTCCCACTGCGGATCCAAGTTGGCAAAGTGCGCCAGCGGTGTCTCTGCGCGAGAGACGCGACAGCTCAGGACTCCACGCCGCCAGCTGGTGAATCGACTGCAGACGGAGCGCAGCAAACCAAGAGGACGATGCAGCCACGAGAACCCAAATACGGTAAACCACCACGAGAATAACGGGTATTTGCAGGAGACCGGAACACAATTCCACGGTCGGAACCACCATGCAGTTTGGAACAACAATGGAGATTATGTTCTGAGTGCGATGTATTTGTATTGAGGAAGCCAATTAACTGAGACGCTGGACCCACTCGTCGCTTTGCTGCTTGGTCATGCGGTACGTTTGCTCGGCTGCGAGTCTCAGTTGCTTGATCTGTTCCCACAGCTGGACGCCCGTGCCCTGGGGTCCCGTGGCCACCGCCATGGGCAGCGTCGACGCCACTGGAGCTGCTGGACGAAGAGCGTCTTCACGTGGCGAGACGAGCTCTTCTTCATCCAGTGAGCCGCTTGTGAACACGACGCCTTCATCTCGTGACGCTGTCGACGTCATGGTGTCCTCACTGGTGACGGACATGGCCGCCAGCAGCTCGTACACGTCTTCTCTCGCTTTCTGTTTGTCTTTGGCTCGCTGGAACGCACTACGACGCGAGCTGCTGCCAGGCGTCGAGTACTCACTAGCGTAGTGGCGGTCGTCTGGGTCTTCTGTCCAGGCTCGCACACGGCGTCGGTCTTCGACCACGATTGCTGGTGGCGGTTGTGGTGCTCCTCGCGAGGATAAATTGATCACGTCCACGTTGTAGCTAGCTAGTGCAGGCGTGTGCGCGGCCGTGGACACGATGACTCCGTGGGAATGCCAGTGGGCGGCCGAGACGAGTCCAAGAGGACGTCGAGGGTCCACCTTGACGGTTTTGACGGCCACGAGACACTGCTTGCAGCACGCCACTTGGAGTTTGCCTTCGTCTGACAGCAGATACTTGCGTGAGCGGCACTTGCCACACACTGTCAGGCCACACACTTGGCACAGATGCAGCGTCTTGTGGGAGATACTGTGGTCGCAGATCGAGCAGCTTCGCACGGCGTCGGCACTGCGAACGCGGTCGCGTCTCGGGACGTGACGCCTACCGTCGAAGCTGTCCAAAGCCCCGCTACTGGCGGCAGCGAGTGCGATCGCCGTGAGCTTCTTGGCTTCGGCACACTCCACACTGCGGCCGATGGAGACCGCGACTTCTGCTGCAGTCCATCGGGCAAGGAAGAGTGGAATGCGTCCGCCCGTCGTGTACTCTCCACGGTAGTACACGCCCACGCGTCCAGGACGAATCTGGCGGTAGATGATGCAGGTTTGGGTCTTGGCTCGGATGGCACACTGCGGGTGGAACGGAGGACACACAGGATGGTCGAACGACTCACAGATATGGAAGGCAAACGGCACGCCAGTACAGTCACGAGAGATGCCCATGTACTCAAAGGCACAGACGTCACGGTTCTTCACGAAGGTGCCGGCAGGGGTCTCGAGGATACGCCACTTGAGAGCAAAGCTCCGAAAAGGGTCTTCTTCACAGCCATTCTCGAAGACGTGGAGCACCGCCGAGTCCAGGGCGTCGGCGCTCAGGAACGACGTGGTCACACGCATGTCATGCGACGTGGTGTTGTGGACACCGAAGACCACGTCCTCCAGTGTGCCTTCGATCGTACCGATCTCCAAGAGACACGGTACAGCAGCACTCCCATCGCCGCTGAGACTCGAGGTGCCGGACCGCGGACTGAAGACATACAGTTGGTCCTTGCGACGAACGAGCTTCCATTGCCGTCGGTCCACGAACTCGTAGTCGGAGGCAAAGTAGGGCGCTTCTTCAGCGAGGCTGCGCTGCACGAGGCCTTGCACGTGCTCTTTCCAATAGGCTTCTTGCTCGGCAGTGGGCTCCAGAGGGCGGAAGTAACCATCGCGCAGTGGGAACGCGACGTTCATTGTGTTGGTGGTGTTCGTTTTCGGTTGTGGAGAGAGAGACTGAGCTGAGGACGCATCACTGGCCGGCACCGGACCGGAAAGAAAAGTGTTTTGACGTGGCAAATGAACACCGACGCGTCAGCCTGGGCGGTCGAGCCTCATGCCTCTGTACTGTAGGTTTCTGAGACGCCAGTACAGCTTGTTGGCTGCGGGAACTGAAACTCGTGGCCATCGGCCGCCACACCAGTGACCGCGCATGCCACTCTGACCAGAGTCTGACGTGCTGAATAGTGGACGCGAGGCCAAATCAGTCTCACAGACCCGCGCGTCACGCGCTGGAAAAGATGGCCCTCTCCCGTACGTGGAGGAGGACTCCACGTCAATGCGCATGCGTCCGTACGTACCTACAGGAGCCTGTGAGCCGCCAGCAAATGCAAGCAAATGGCACCGGCACGCACGTCGGACTTTTCATTGCGCAGCTGCCCACTGAATCGGCTGACAGGTGACGTTCATTATTCGAAGCCAGCTGTAAAAATAGAAGTGAGACAGGGAAAATCGAAGGATGGGGATACATTCACGCGATCTGATTGGCTCATTCGGATTAGCAGCACCGCGCGTGCGCAGCAATCCGTTGAAGTTGCTGGTCAGCGTATCAACGCGACGCGGCAGTCTCGACTGACGCAACACGGCGACTGCAGCCTTCAAAAGGATCGGCCACTGGCGACAGCGTCTGGCGTCTGGCGTTGGCACGACCACGCCAGCCACACACACCGTCAGCTGATGACCGCTGGCTGATGACCGTTGGCCGTAGAAATTTCGACGAACACGACAGTCTCGGGGGGGTCACTTCGACTTGGGCTGCATGATTGCGATCCTTCCGGAGGTTATTGATCGATGCCCATAAGCTTGTTCGACTCCTTGGTCATACGGTACGTTTGCTCGGCGGTGACGCGTAGCTGGTGCATGCGCATCCACAGCTCGTACTGATCATTCGCGGCAGGCAGATTATCCGCGAAAGTGGTGATCTGTGAAGAATTGCTGCCAAGGATGGACTCGCGCTCGAGATCCATTGCGTCATACACGTACGCCTGCACTGGCGACGGCGTCCGAGAGCTCGCGCTGATAGTGTGCTCGCCACCGTGGTGCATCGCGTCTCCGTCGGACGTCGCTCGCGTGTTCCGTCGAACGATTTGCTTATGATGAGACGGCTTGCGAGTGTCGGTGCCGTGGCGGGCTCCGTCCGTGAGCAGTCCGGTTCGGATCCAGTGAGCCGACGACGCGAGTCTCAACGGAAGCCGCGCATCCACGTCGAAGTTCTTCGCATCCACGATGCACTGCTTGCAGCACTGGATCTTGATCTTCGTCGAGTCCGACAGCAAATATTTGCGCGAGCAGCACTTGTTGCACACGCTGGAGCTGCAGATCTGGCAGTCGCTCATCGCCGATCGTGACGTCAGTCCCGAGAGATACGTGGGGCTAGCGTCACAGATCGAGCACACGGCCGACGCACCGGACCCACGCCGTGGCCGCGTCAGTCTCTTCGAAATGTTGTCCCTTGTGAGAGCGAGAGCCGTGAGCTTCTTCGCCTCGGCACACTCGACGCTCTTGCCCACCGACACAGCAACCGCCGCAGCCGTCCAGCTCGCCAGGAGCGACGATAAACTGCCGCTCATGTCGTACACGCCTCGAAAGAACACGCCGACGCGGCCGCCGTCCAGCTCGCGGTAGATCGCGCGGATGTGGACGTCTGCGCGCACGACGCCATGGGCTGCGAAGGACGGACACACATCGTGGTCGAAGTTCTCCGACACTTGGAACGCGTAGCGCTTGCCCTGCTCGTCCACGTCGATGCCCATGTACTCGAGCACGCAGCCGTCGCGGTCTTTCACGAACAAACCCACGGGCGTCTCAATCGCTCGCCACTTGAGCGCGAAGCTTCGGAAGGGATCGTCTTCCGTGCCGTTCTCAAACACGTGAAGCACGGCCGAGTCCAGCGCCGTGTCGCTCAGGAACGCGCGCGTCACGCGGATGTCGCGTGTGCTCGAGTTGTGGATGCCGTAGATCACATCTTCGAGCGTGCCTTCGATCGTGCCGACCGCGAGCACACACGGCGAGTCGTTCGCCGAGCCCGCCGCCGAGCCGCTGCGTGGACGGTAGACGCGGAGCTGGTCCTTGGTCTTGATCAGCTTCCACTCGTGGAGATCGACGCGCTCGTACTGCGACTCCAGCAGCGGCCGCTCTTCCTGCAGACTGAGCTGGACGAGCCCGACGACTTGCTGCTTCCACTGCGCGCGCTCTTCCTGCGTGTACACCAGCGGCTTGAAGAAGCCGTCTCGAAGCGGGAAGATGGCGCTCATACTCGAAGGCTTGTTGTGTCAAACAGCGAGTGTGTTGACAGCGTCTTGACGAAGGAAAAGAGGAAATGACAGCGTGTGTTCTCGGCGTGGTTCTCGCTCGCGGGCCGCTTGGGATTGTCCACACAGGGCCGTAAGATCAGCGCGAGTGAACTCACGCGCGCAGAAGCTGCTATGCTCGTGCTGGCTGACCAGCGTTGCCTGTCTTCGGTCAGGCTGAACCTACTGCGCACTGCTTCTCCCCGCCTTTGCGTCCTGTACAGGATGTACTGTTCGATTATTCGGACGGCAGATAAGCCGCCGCGGTCTCGGTGCTTCGCGGATGTCAAAAGAACTGCCGAGCTGCCGATGGCTGACATACTAGAACTCGCTATGCAACACTAGGGGAGGCTCACTTCGGAAGCCGCTGGCATCTGCTGCGCCGTCCAACGATGGGCGCCGTCAACGCGCCGCGCGTGAGGACATGGTTCTGTGAGAAACCACGCTTCACGCTTCCTCAGATGACTTCCATTCAGAACACAAGTGTAGTTTACGATGGTCTGGGTTGCTTCGGAGTAGTTTACGTGAATGTTAGTTCGAACTAGTCTGAATATATGTATATTCTATTGGAGGATAATGTTTATTTCTGCTATTTCATAATCTGCAAGCTAATTTACTCGCTGTCAGTGTTGATACAGGACCGTGCAGTTATTGCGTTTTCGAGGCTTCAAGGCAGACAATTGACGAACGGGCAACCACATCGTCATCACCCATCGTGGCATTCATAATATGAACATCTTATGTTCTCGCTCTCATGCAGCCTCTTTCCGCTTTCTGTTAACATGAAGCGACCCACCGACTATAAGCCCGAGATGGCTTATACGCATCTCCTGCACAATATCTGCCTCCAGAAGATCTCTGTAGATGGGGCTCTGTTAGTGCACGGTGGTTGGGGAGGTGGCAGGTTCGCGGATTTTGAGTGAGGAAGGCACCCAAGAGGGAGTTGATCCCCAGGACACTCCAGATGTAATTCATGTGTAGCTTATAATGGATTTCAGCCACAGCCGGAGATCCGAATGATCACCAATTACAAACGGAGCGTGTGTATTCTTTCACGCAAGAATATGACGTTTACTTCCACTACGCTGAGAGAGCTCTTCCAGGGGAATCCAGCTGGAAGAGTGATTATCCATCCGCTCCTCTGCCAGTTTGACGTTGAGTTGTGTGATGGATTCCTCGTATTTTTTCGACGGCTGATTCTTGTTCGGCTTGGATTTGGTGCGATCCTACTCAAAACTATGTATCACGTCTTGCAACACATTCAGGATCACGATGCCATAAATGACAAGCTATTCCGCCTGCTCATGCAGTTTAGGCGGCTCGAGCTCTCTTCATCCGATGCCTTCGGCTACTGAGAGATGGATGCGCATAGCCTGGCCCATCAAAACGTCGCATTTGAACCCCGGCTAGCGATTCGGTTTATCTGGAACAGCCTCACGATTATCTACGAAGCGCTGCTTGAAATCTGCCCACCATTGATGCGATCTGGAACGGAGGGTTTCCGCGAGTAGACGTGCATCTGATAGAACAGGTCTATACAGAATAGATAATGGTGAGCTGAACGCAGGTCGCTTGAACATTTGAGGACACGAACATCTAGGCGCAGGGCGCAGGATTCATGATGACAGTCAGCTAAATCGTCCGCAAGTGCAAATACCCAACGGGGTCACCCAGATGCAATTGAGGGGTTGGCACGGTGCTGCGAGCGCGGAGGATGCGCTTCTAACGTGCTGTATATTTCTCTTTGAATGCCACTGTTCGCCATGTAGCTCCGGGTACTCACTTGCGCGTTCTTGATACGGCTTTCAGGTTGGAGAACTGCCTATCAGCTGCCTCAGTGTGCCCGGGTCCGAACGCAGTTCACAATGCGCAGTCACTACCTCTTGTGGCTCTTGTGGGGCATGATGAGCCTCCTCAACAGGCTCACTCAATCTGTCAAGAAAACGATTCATTGCTAACTACGCACCCAAGCGTGTCGTGTGTATGTAGTGGCGGTCAAGAGGCGGGGCCATAAATTGGATTGAGATGCTGGCGTAAAATGGGAGGGGGGCAAACAGTAACTCCTTAACAAGTCCTATTTCCATCTCGACTTTAGCGCGACCCCCCTTCACCTCTCTATCCGACTCGACAGAGCAGGAGCAGGATGCAATTTCACACGGCAAACAAGCTCTCCAAGATATGTGACTGCCGTCGCAGCAGTCCTCCGTCCCACACAAATCCAATGACATGTGTGACTGCAGCCCACCGCCAGAACCTTCTCCTACGACTCATGTGACCGGGAGTCCAAGCAACTCCCTGTGATGGACGTCGAGACGCACCTTCGTGATTGAGTGAGCTTGTCGCTCCAGGCCAAGGAGCCAAGGGCATCAGCAAGCTCGACACTAGCAATCACCTCTTCCGTCGCATCAAGGAAGACATCTTCGCCCTCCACAACAGCGCCCAGCGGCTTCCTTGTCCGCCAACGTGGTGGCCTTTTCCTACAGCTACCATCCTCGGCGGAAGCGTTTCTGGGGGGCGACTTTCGACAATGAGCATGACAACCTCCAGAAGTTGGACTGTCTACCCACTGTGTTTCTTGCCATGATCAAGGACGTCGAGATCAAATACTAGACGACCAAGGCTTTTTTTCCTGGCGGTGGGTTCGCCCTATATTGTGACCACCTCAACCTCATGTAAGTGTTTACCCAGGAGTTACAGCGCTGGGTGGCGCAGCGACATGGTCTCCCGTATGTCATCGAATTTGTCGACGGAAAGAACAACGTGTTGGCCGACCCCGTATACCGTTGAACCAGACAGCAGTAACCGACATCATCATCTGCATTCTCTCTGTTCGTACACGCGGAGTGACGCCCTCTTCAGCTCTCTACCCACAGGCTGATGTGAGCCTACCTTTGGAGAGGTCTGTCAAGTGCAGCAGCAGCACCTTCGTCCAGTGTCAAAGGTTGAACACATTGTGGAGGGCAGTGTCGTGAAGGTCAACGAGTGTGTGAGGATCCCTACCCAGGCTCGTGAGCTGCTCAAGCATATCTTCGTGCTCGCTCACCGCGGTTCGCAAGCCCAACTCCAGTGTAAGCACGTCAGGGGTGGGTAGTTCTGCAGTTGTGGGTCCAACCTAGCCACGCGATGTAATGAGTACTTGACATTGGGCAACGTATATCGTGGGAACAGTATATGTTGGTTGTGAGAGACGGACCATCTCACTTCTGCTAGCCCGCGCACATCGGCCGACGCAGAAGCCGAAGCGAGCGGTCTTCTTGAATCGTGCTAGCGCTGCGGTAGTCCAGAGGTGTTTCTGTCGGAGCACTGTAGACACTCCGCAATCAGGTACTCGAGATCCCGTGTGCTCGTTTGAAGATCCGACAGGATTTCACCCCAGTCTACTCACCAGGGATCAATGGGGCTATTGAATGAGTGCACCGGGACATCCTCCAGTTAATCCGCGTGCAGCTCATTGGTTGTCGTGCTCACGATCGAAAGTTTCCAGCGCTTCTCACCCTGCTACCATTAGTCGTACAAAGCCGTTTCAAACAAACGATTAACTGTATACCATACTCAAATCCAGACGCACGGTGCGGCAAGCCATCTCCGCCTGCTGGGGCTTTACCAGTGAGCATGTGAGCTACCTGACATTCACAATACTGTCCAGCTAACCAACAACGGAAAACTTACCGATGTGGGCAACTCCTGTTGGGATAAGGATATGTTGGAAACCGTATTGACCGTTGCTTCGATGCGCTAGAGATGTGTGTCGGGTCCTAGTTATTCCGCATCAAACAGTGGTACGTTTCCGTTATCCCATCTTCGGGCTCTAGCTATTGCACATCAAACAGTGGTACGTTTTTCCCGTCATCCCGTCGTTTGTGTGTGGTTCATGCAAAGCGTCCAGGATAAGATGTGATAAACGGGATAGAAGATATGATAAACATACGCATCTAACTGCTCTCAGTTCATTGATTTCAGAGCTGTTGAAAACCCGCCAGCGGTGCATCATGATCACTCTCAAGGTGTCGTGAGCATAGGTGAAGTGATCACATGTGTCGATCGCAACCACGTTACAGACCCCACCAAACCAAAGGTTGTCAGGTAGACGCGAATGTCTGCAGCGTGCTTGTTGACGCCAAAGCGTCCATACTCACTCAACTCTCGCAGATTTTTCTTCAGCTTGCCTAACTTCGGCTGTTGGCGGCCTATTCCTAATCCCTTGTTCACCGACCGAACAAAAGCCCATAATTGCATTCAATCGTACCTTGATGTGTTCTTTTTCTTGATGTACTTTCGGTGGCTTCGTCTTGAACTCAATCCCTACCGAGCAGAGCGTACGCTTTCTTGACCGCGTAGAAGCTGCATCGAACACTTGACCTGGTCGCCAAGAGAGACCAAGCCTTGGTGGCTCGTGACGCACTGGCCGTGGAGAAGGATAAATTTGTACTGGAGCGGGAACTTCGTGCATCGTGGCGGATCATATCTAATGGGAGCTTATGGGTGTGTGGGCTTGGTAGAAAACGTATCGGTTGACTCGCCGCGCTTCCACTCGAATATCAGGTTGAGGGGGTCTTGATCTTCTTCACCGGGTACCAGCTCCGGAAGTCTCGGCACCACTCCAAGTAGATCATGCCGACTTTGACACCTTGCCGTACTTCTTTTTTACGTGGTCCGCAGGAAAGTCCAGGCACCTGCGGATTTTCCAAAACAATTTCGCCGACTTCTTCTCGGGGTTGAAGATAAGAAGGCCGCCTCTCTCGTGTGAGTCACGTGTCTTGACCTTCTTTATAATGTGACCTCCAGGGTCGTCCGCATCAGAACAGGCATCCGCACTGGCATCGAACGCTGCTACTTCGTCGAAACAGACTATTTCACTGTAACGTTAGCAAGGAATCGAGCGACAACGCATAATGTAAACACACCGCTGGTCGCTGATGGCATCAACTCATCCTCACTTCCATTGAGCAGGTGCTTGAATTCGCATCCGCGGCTGGCGCCGTGGGAACTGAGTCAACAATGAGCAGAAAATGTTACCATATATTTATCCCTTTCGTTCTGGTCCTATGTCTTGGCCGTTTTTTAGTGGGGCAGTTTCCGTACGGAAGGGCTTCGATAACGATAACGTGGACACTTAGTGGCTCACAATCGAGAGGTACGAATGCGACCTTAGTCAAGGGTTTTGATCACGGTATCGTGAGGGTCTTCTTCCTCCCCTGCCAGCCGTGGTTGGAATCTCTCGCTTGACTGCCTTCGGCGTCTTGGCCACCGCAGAGTTGATGCTTTAAATATGAGAGTATGAGTGTGGTGCGTACACGAATGTGCTTCTTCACGGAATCTGGATTGTCTGGGTTGGTGGACTCACGGCGTCGGTGCGGGTTGCTGTGAGCAGATCATGAACACGCCGCGACTGAAAGTCCCGATTGCATGCAGTCCTTTGCCGTCAGAATTGTTGCTATTTGGCTTGACTCGTTTATTGTGGGACCATCGGCGATCACCGCACGTTCCCCAGTGATGCGGAGGATTGTGTTAGACTCATACCCGTTGGATATGACGGATTCGCAGCCAGACAAGCTGACAGTCGATTTTGCAAACAGCTGGACCACCGTCGATGCCGCTGTCCGCGTCTCCAGCGGTATCTTTTGCGTAAGTGGCCACTCCGCAAGCAGCTCTTCGTAAGTATTTGCATAGTACCTCGATCTTGCACAACACGGTACCGCTCACAGCGTCTAAGAACACAGCCAACAGTGAGTGCACTTGCACCCACAAGTCACGCAGTGCGCATGCCGCGTTCTGGAGTTCACCACTCTTCCCCCTCTTTCATTTTTCGTGTCCCGTGATGTGGGGTTACCCCCCGCAGGAAATGCTGCTATGTGAGGAACTACCTCACGAGCAACAACGCTGTCACGCCCCCCTCGGCCACTGCACCACTGAGGGAAGGAAGCTTGAGCAGATGGCAGTGACGGCCTTCCCCTCCTTTTACCTCAATGCGGAAGTATGGTATTGACCCATGTAGCTCGGCGACCTCATCGTCCGCGCTACCGCGTTTCTCCTCGTATTCTGGTGTGTGTGTGTGTGTGGGGGGGGGGGGG
>JAADWY010000215.1:0-42829 GCA_023336355.1 Pythium dissotocum | reverse complement strand
TGGACTCGATCATGGCGTTTGATCGCGTGGTGGTGCTGGAGGGCGGGCGCATCGTGCAGTGCGGCACGGTGGAGGAGCTGGTGTCGGACGCGACGGGTCCGTTCTTTGATCTGCTGGAGGGCGCGCTGCTCAAGATGTGATCAGAGAATCAAGGAGGAACCAAGGAAATCGAGTATCCGCGTCTATTTGATGTGTCGAGATCAATAAAACTTCGTGCGAGCTTCGAAAAAGTCTGCGAAATATGCTCGAACGTTGTCCGGACGGTCTTTCACTGCCGAGTTCATGGCCAGTGCGAGCAAGTGGCGGACTTTGCGGTCATAGTACTGCTGCCGTGGAAGCTCCTGCGGCATCACGCATGAATGAGGCTCAATAACGCATCGATCAAGTACCGAGGCACCGTACCACGTAGCTGTAGTTCTTGATGTCGAGCGTGTCGCGGAAGAACTGAGCCAAGAAGTCGGCTGCCTGGTCGGGCTGGTAGAGCAGCACCTCCTCGATCGCAGGGCTCACGACCGGATCGATATGCTTGATCATGTAATCGTAGTGGGCGTCGAGGGCATGCTGCAGCTGTGGATCTTGCTCACGGTATCGGCGTTGCTCTGCGTGGAATCAGGATGATCATCAGCAAAGTGATCTCACGCGGCTCAAGCTCCAGAGACTGCCGTATTCACACCGTCATGCACCCGTGCGGTCGCCTCTACGCCTTTGTTGCGCGTCTTGAAGCTCTTGGCGTCCATTTTCTCTAAGCGATCAGCAAGAGTAAGTGCACAGAGCGTTGTTTGCTTTTGCGGCATCGTGGGGTCGCGCCGGAACGACACATTTGCTGTATTTATAGGCAGAGACTCGGGTCAGCATCGCCCTCCTCCTCTCTGCTCACGCTTACGAAGTAGTACAGTCACTTGGAGCATCGCTATGTGTGCGTTGTGTGCGTGATCCCGTGATTCCACGCGGGTTTTGTTGTTGTTCGCTATCGCTATCGGCGGCTTGTTCGCTGCTCCCGGTTACTTCTGCTGCCATGGGTTTGGTGGCGCGGTGCGAGGCGACTTCTTGCCTTCGCCGCTTGGTCGGCTGGCGCTGCTCGAGCTCGAGCTCTCGCCGGCGTCCGTCTTGCTGAGCGTCGAGCGCTTGTTGTCTCGCGACCATGCGCTGCGCGTGCCGCTGCTGTTGCCAGATCGGTCTCCACGGTCTCCACGGTCTCCACGGTCTCCACGATCACCACGATCGCCACGGTCGCCACGGTCGCCACGGTCGCCACGCTCACCACGGTCAGTACGCTCGCTGTTTCCACGCGTGAAGCGGCCGGTGCCACGCTCACGCTGCGCGTCCTGGGAGCCGCCGTCTCGCTGGCTCGAGCGCTCGCTGCTGCTGCGCTGTTCGCGCCACGCGCTCGCCGGGTTGCTGCTCTGGTTGCTGCCGCCGCTGCCGTTGTTGCTGGCATTCGCCGTGCGATCGTTGAGCTGCGCGTTGTTGGTGTTGGTGCGGGTCGTGCCCGTGTCGCTCAGCGACGTGTCGTGGCGTCGGTACTCGAGCGAGATAAACTGCGGCAGGTTGAGCACTTTCCGCATTGTGTCCCTATCACACCACATCCAGCCACACGCCCCGTTAGCATGCTTCTTCCTCCCACAATCACGCATTGGCCCACTGGCCAATAGCTTAAGCGCACGTACCTGATACGGTAGCACGCCTCGTTGTTGTCGGCGTTGCGGTTCCACAGCGAGATGACGTCCTCCGAGTAGCGGATCGACACGACCGCGCCGCAGATCTCGTTGCCCACGTCGAACTGCTCGCCGATGATCGCCAGTATCTACACAAACCCCACCAGACACACACACCCATGAGTCGCCTGTGGCTACAACCTCCATGCACAACACAGTGCGATACGTACCAGGTCCTCCCAGTAGCGCGAGGAGATGCCCTTGCGCACGCGCACCATCCACTTGCCGCCTTTCTTGTTGGCGGCGTCCTCCCACATGGGCTTGATGCCGCTCTTGAACAAGTGGTATTCCATCGAGTTGGGCAGGTCATTCGGACGCAAGAGGTGGTTGTACACGCGCCAGAAGCCCTGCACGGTCTTGAACTCGCCCAGATCTTTGATGCTTTTCTCGTAGCTCTCCTGCGGACGCCAAGAGCTCCTCATCCATGAGCTACTGCCCTGCACATTACAGCAACTTTCACAGCAGCAAACGCACCACTTCACCCGCTCCCTTCGACCCGGAGCTGCGCTTAATGTAGGAGAAGCTGTACGCGTTCTGGATCGGCGCCTCCGTGGCTAGATCATGGAAAACTGCCAGTCAGATCAAGTGACTTGCGGTGCAAGAAGCTCGCGCTGTAGGCAGCGCCATACAGCACCAAGCACATCATTCGATAGCACGTTCACTGCAGTATCTACGCACCTGCGTCCTTCCAGCTGGCACCCTTTTCCTCGCTCATATTCGCGGTCGTTTACAGCCTGATCGGTTCACTCGCCCGCAATTAGCAATGCGCCAATTCCACTGGGGGATGCAGCGCCTTTGTTGTCGTCCTGGTTCCCCACAACCACAAGAGGGGCTACTAAAAGGATCTGTTTTATGATCTTTTAGTTCTTGCGCGTAGGGTTCGGGAGTTCAATTGAATTGGTTGAAGTGCGCCATGAATTGCACGAATTCAAACACTCCTACAAAGTACGAATATCCCTCAGTTTGGATAATCGTACTTTATAGAGTAGAAAGAGTACTTCAAGCTTTCGGCGCGCGGAAACCTGAGCAAAATTCGAAAAGCAACTGGAGCAAATGCGAAAAGTTGGCCCTTATGAGCGATTCGGACGACGACTTTGAGCGGTATGCGAGAGTATAAAAGTGCGTAAATGGACCTATCGCATAGATCTAATCTCTGGCTATCTGCAGCTTCCTTCAGGAGGATGATAGCGCGTCTGCGTCGTCCGCTTCGCCCGTGAAGAGGAAGGTGGTGCAAAAGTCGACGTCAAGATCCAAGTCCAAAGCTGACAGCAAAACCAAGCCAAAAGCTAGCTCGTCCTCCGCTAGCACCAATCGACGTGGATCGTCTGGTTCCTCACTGTCGATCGTTGCGGCAGCGGAGAGGCTGCTGGCGGTGTCAGGCAAAGGAAGGAGCAAGGCCAAGCCGGCGGTTGTGGAGGAGGAAGACGAGGACGCGGAGGAGCCGCCGCCCAGTTACTCGTAAGCATCATGGATCTGGTTAGTTACTGTGAGTGAACTACATAGAACTGACGGGAGCGCGTGCTAGGGACGATCCGTACGCGTTTGAGCTTGGCGCCAAGTCGAGTTATTTGCATACGAGTGACGAAGAAAAGGACGAAGAGGAAGACAGTGATGACGACTTGTACAGTGCGCCTTCGCGCAAGGACGGCAAAAGCAAGAAGAAGGTGAGCAGTCGGAGAGAGAAGGAGTCGAAGAAGACGAAGGAGCGAGAGCCGGTGGCGGTGAAGAAGCAAGAGGTGAGTGGGAGGGAGACGCTGGTGCTGTGCAAGATGCGAAACAACTGACTGGGGTGGATGATGGGTGAAGGTCAAGTCAGCCAAGACGCTGGAAGAACGCGTGGCGGAGATCCTGAAGCGGACGGGCAGTACAACGGCATTCACACCGACTGTTGCAGCGGAGGAGAAGGAGAAGAGCGAGGAGGAGAACGACGACGGTGAAGAAGATGACGAGCCAGAAGTAAAAGGGTCTCGTGCAACTGCTGGGGATTCGAGCAAAACCAGTGGCAAGCCTATCGTCACTCATGATACGAGTGGTGATGATGAAAGCGACGGAGAGGAAGGAAGTGACCTGCATCGGCTGAGCTTCTCGGATTCTCTCGGAATGGAGTCTGCCGACTTTGAGGTATGTGATAGGATGGCAACGTCTTGGCTGGTGTGTCTTAGGTTCTCACGATCTGATGATTTTCTTGTGTCAGGTGGGACTGCATGCCCGAAGAAAGAGCGATCAGTCGCGCATGTCGTTGGTACGATCTGGCCCATTCGTCTCTTTTGCTACATTCTTGTAAGGCGCGACTGACTATGTTTCATCAACGGATGTGATGTCTCAGTCCAGTCTCAATAGCGAGAAGTTCGCAGTCAACATGGACGCGCTGGAAGAAAGCGAGTTGCGTAAGTCGTTTCATTTGCCTTGATACCGCGGCTGGCGCTGACGGTGGCATTTTTCTTGTACTCTACTCTAGCGTCACACAATCGCTACAATCGCCAAAACGACGACTTCGGCCACTCGCTTGGCACATCGGATGGCGCGGACGGTTCAGACTACGGAGACGACGGTTTTGAACTCGACCAGACGACGGATGCTGTCGATACAAATACCACTGTCAGGCAAGATACCAGTGATGATCGATCACCTTCGGCTGATGCACCGTCGTCTTTCGTCAGTGAGTTTGAGAAAATGAAGGTGAGTAGCATGCCTAGTGATGTCCGCGCCAGGGATACGGTGTGCTGAATGATTTTGTGTCTGTTCAACGTAGAGCCTATTCTCCCTGGAGTCTCCGCCCAAGTTATCAAGTGTGAACGAGACTCCCTCTCCCAAGCAACCAAGCCCTCAGCCTCAGTCTCCGCGTCCTCCGCTTGAATCCGATACATTTGGATATGATGATGAAGATTTTGAAACGGATGAAGTCAAGGCGTCCGTTGACGCATCCGGTGGCGATGATGAGGGCAATGAGCCGGATCTTCCCGCCGCCGAGCAAACTTACGGTGATGATGATTTTGAAGGCGACGAACTCAGTCAGCCACCGCTTGCTCGTGAGCTCGATCTCCCCACCGCTGAAAACGCGTCTCAAATAATGTTTCCCGAAGATCTACCGAAGGTGCGAGATGAGATCCAAAGTACGGCGCCACCAGCGCCCACAGTAGCAGACAACAACAACATCCCACCGAGTCATACGACGGATCCGGCGTCCGCAGAGATTTCTACACCAAAGGCAGCAACGCCGACGCTCATTCCGGTGACGGTTCAGCGAGCTGTGCCGTCGCCTCCCCTTTCGCCTCCACCACCACCTCCACCTGACGAGGAAGACACAACGACACGGCGCGAACCCCCACTTCTGAATCTCCCGCAGACTCAGTCGAGCGTGCTGCTACAACAACGCCAAGGACCCTCTATTGACAACTCTCATGATCGATTTCGAGCGATCGAGAGCCAGGTGTCCTCCCTTCGCTTTGTACGACCGGCGTCACGACGTGAGCCTTCGTCTTCGCCAACTCCGTCCCAGCCAACACCTCAAGTGATTGAAGACGAGGCCATGGCAGAAGAAATGAAAGAAATCGAGCGACTGCTGGATCAAGCCAGACGTGTGCGAAGAGATCGACGGAAGTCGATCTCTGTGCGCTCAAGCGCAAAAGAAAGTGAGCTTGCACTTCGTCTCCAGCAAGCACAACGACACATACTTCAGTTCAAGCAACACGTTCAAGATCTGGCGGATGGAGACGAAGATGTACCGGACGACGAACGCGATGAGGACCAGAGTTCTCATGGATCTGCGACGAGAAAAGGATCTGACGGTAAAAGCCCAGCAGCTACACCACCAAAGGCCTTGGAGTCGGAGGAGCCACCTTCGAAACGCAAGGAAGGAGAGCAACTGAGGAAAGAAGTTGAAACTCAAGAGCGGCTGATCCAAGGATTCCAACGAGAAAACGAGCAACTCATGAAGCAGCTCAAGCAAGTCCAACGGGATCTCCACTACGATGTTCACAAGGAAAACGAAGCTCTTCGGGTCCAACTGAAAGAGTTGCGCACCCAACTTGATCGCACACCTCATTTGAACCGAGATGGTTCCGTGCCAATGGGTACTGGAGAAGACAAGACTCAGTATCGTGCTGCAATTGAAGCGCGACTTCACGCGGAAGCCCTTGCAGAGTCGCTCCAAGAAGATCTGAATGCTCAAGCCAAGCGTCACCAAGCAGCACTGAACGAGATGAAGATGGAGCTGGAGAAAGTAAAGAAAGCCAAGATCGACCTCGAATGTAAATACGAAGGACTCGATGTACGCAAGATGGAAAACGAGACTCGTCAGATCAAGGCTCTGAAGGATCAAATCCAGATGCAGAACACTGAACATGACCATGCGCTCGCCGCATTGCAGAAGAAGATCGACTGGTACGTGAATAACCAGCGGCTTCTCGATGAGCAAGACGAAAAGATGACGACATTGAGGGAGGAAAACAAGCAGTTGAAACAAGAGCTCCAGAGTCGTGATGGTGGCCACAAAACCAATGGTGGTGCTGGAAGTGGTGCACCGGCAAGGTCTCCAATAACACCAGGAAAAGCTGGTGGAGGCAGATCACCAGCAGACCTCCGTCGAATCCAAGAGCTCGAATCAAGATTGTCCGAGATGGAAGAGGCGATGCGCAAACGCCACCCTGACAGCTTGGTAAGTCTGATAGTCGCATCTCGCAAAGCCGAAGAAGAATCGACGATCAACGATCTGAAGGCAGCTCATCAAGAGCAACTCGATGAGTTACGCGATGAGATGGAGTTGCAGCAGTCGGAGCATGAGAAGAGACTCAACGCGTTTCGGCAGCAGCAAGAAAAGCTCGTGCTCCAGTATCAGAAGCAGATTGCCAGTCTGGAACGTCAGCTCAACAACAAAGAGAACCAGCGAAGTGGAGCTACAGTTCAGAACACTCATACGTCGGGAGGCCGCACTGCCAAGAAATCAACGTCAGCATCAACCGCCGACGAGACTGAGTTGTATCGCGTGCGGCGATTCTACGCTGAGAAGATCAAAGAGGTGGAGCGCAAATGGGAAGCCAAATATCGATCGCTGAAGAAACAACAGTACGCTGCGACTGGTTCGACTACTGGAGGGGATCCGACTACGGAAAGAGAAGAAAGTTCGCCTTCCGATACTGCACGGGTCATTCGGGGTCTTCAGCAACAACTGAAGGCACAAGACGACGAGTTGCGGAGGCTTCGCGCTGCTGGAAGTGGTGGAGGCAATCAAGCGACTGGTGGTTGGGAGGCGAGCAGTCTGCGGAGACGAATGGAGAGTCTGGAGAACCAGCTCAAGACCAGTGAGGATGTACGCCGCCATTTGATTGAGACCATCACGTCCCTGAATACGGTCACGCCTGTCGAGACTCACTCTGCGAACGATCAGCAGGTTCGCGACAAAGCAGAAGCGGAGTTCGCTGCCAAGCTGAAGGCTGAGAAGAGTAAGCATGAGGTCGCAGAAGCGGAGCACCGCCAGCGTATCACCACGCTGGAGCAGCAACTCGCCGACCAGTCGACCGCCGCGCAGACGCTTCGAAACCAGTTTGCAACTCACATCAAAGAGGTCGAGCGGCTTCAGCTGCTGCTGACGGAGGCTGAGCATGAGAAGAAGATGCTCCAGGACGCGGTCGCTCGCCTGCCTGCACTCGAGAGCGAAGTCTCACATCTTCGACAGCAGCTCGCGGTTCCTCAGACGCCGTCGATGCTGCAGTTCCGATCGCTCGAGCTTCGCATCGAGACGCTGGCGCAAAAGCACCAGCTCCGCGAGGCCGAGCTCAAGACAATGCTCATGCAGGCCACGCAGTCGAGTCAGCTGGAAAAGCTCCAGTACGAGCGCAGGTACGAGCAGGCGCTGGCGCTCAAGAACGCTGAGATCCTGTCGTTCAAGAAGCAGTTGGAGGAGATCCTGGACGAGCTCGAGCTGCTGCGTGCGTCCCAGTCCCAGGCGTCATGACAACACGTAAGCAATGGAATGGATATGTGGATGTATGTATGGCAACTCGACGTTCGTATTACAGTGGGGGTTGTTAACTTAGGTCATCGAGTCGATGAGCGCGCTTCGCATGCTGGACGAGATGGCCGACGGCTGTGCGTTCTGGAGCTTGAAGATGCTTTCGACGACCGAGATCTCAGTGGACGTCGTGTCCAGTCCGCAGAACGCCGTCCAGTCGTTGACCACGAGGCCGGCGCCGATCACGTCGCTACCGCGGTTCACGGTACCGGCGACCACAGGCACCTGCAGCAGCGACGACAGTTCCTCCTGGTCCTCCACCGACGTGCGCGGGTGCACGAGGCAGCCCTGGTTCGTGAGCGCACTGTAGCTGCCCACGAGCGCGTTGCCGGCCACGGTCTGGCGGAACACCTCGACGCCCAGCGTGTCGGCGACGATCTCCTCGGTCTCGCGGTCGAGATCCGTGTGGACAAGCGCGACGTGGTCGTTGGCCACGATACAGTTGCCGAGCGCCGACAGACGCTCCTCCACGCGCTGCACGACGACCGAGTCGGGAAGCGCGTTACGGATGTGCTGCATCTCCTGGTCCGTGGTGGTGTTGGGCAGCAGCAGGCCGCGCTTGTTGCCGACGGCCACGCGGCCGACGAAGCGGCAGCCGGCGATCGACGCGTGGATCACGGGGATGTGGTCGGCGAGCTCCGACTCGAACGTCGAGTAGAAGTTTTCCGAGCCGCCCACGCACACGAGCGCGTACGAGTTGGTGATCTTGGAGAACACTCCGATCTCATTGGAGTTCTCGAATTGACAACGGATGGCCATGGTTGCTGTTGTTGCTGCGTGTAGAGATGGAAGAAGAAGGGAGAAACTGACGCTTTGCGAAGAAGTGCTTGTCACGAGGAGCTCCAATCGGAATATGGGGGAAGTTGTTGTTGGCGATTTTTTTGTTGGTTCCCCGACCAACACCAACAACCAACAAAACCCAGCCCAGAGGCACTGTGGTGAGATTTCGTACTTGTACGAAGATGTAAAGTACATCAGGCGAACCTTCACAGAAGCAGCGCATTGGTGGAGACTGGTGTGCCAGATGGGTGACCCAGAGTCCCCGCTGGGATTTTGGAGAGTGAGTGATGGTCTTCCGTACCCTTTTGCTGTGTAACCTATCTACCATCACTCATGCATTTAACACCATTCCGAGAGTGAGTTAAATTTGGGTTGTCAACCACGCTAATCCATGCTAATTTAGCAAACAAAAGTGTGTGCACTTTCTCCGGTTTGCCTCAGTACGGTACAGTACCGACACCAACCGGTACAAGGAGGATGAAGCTGCAGTTGGCGACGGCGGCAGCTGGACCCAGATTGAGGAGCCAAACATGGCGAAGACGTTGCTCGTAAGGACGCTGTGTGGGCGTGGCGGCCGCGACTGCTTGGAGCTCCCGGTTGTCAGTCGGTAAGGAGCAGCGCACAAGCGATCGCACGAGCGACGGCAGGTCACGGGACGAAGAGCTACTAAACTCAGGCAGATCAAGTAGAGAAAATGGCGGCGCGCAACAACAGTCCTCTGCGAATGCCAGCGGCCTCGTCGTTCACGATGGAAGAGCTCGACTTCATCTGTTCGTCGTGCGTTTGCGATACGGAAGCGCAAGTGACCGACTTCCGCACGGCGCTGGAGGAAGGGCGTCGACTCATTGACTTCGATGACTGCTGCTCCTGTGTGTACGACCGACTCACGTACATGTGGCGCAAGAAGACCTTCCACCACTGGCGACAAGTCGTCCAAGCCGCCACTGGCCGCAGTTTGTCAAGTGACTCCGGCTCGACCGCTAGCTCTTCGGCCTCGAGTGGCTCACGATCGCGCAGTGCGAGCGTCGCTAGCACTCGACTCTCCGAGTCATTTGCTTCAGACATCGTGATGGCTCCTCCACCGCCTCACATCGTCATGGTGTTGTCGCCAGTTCTTCATATCGTGGCTCAGTACCTCTCCGCGTCTGAGATCTTCCGCCTGCTCAGCGTGAACCGCTCGCTCGCTCGAGAGATCGGCAACGCGACGCACTCGCTGAGCTTCATCCCCGCGCGTCGCGTGCTCAGTGACGACCACTTGGCGTCGCTGCCGTCGCAGTTCCCGAACCTGTCCGATCTCATCTTCACGGGGTGCTCCAATCTAACGGATGCGGCCATCTTTGGTTCGCTGGGAGAACTCCAGTCTCTCCAGTCAGTCGCACTCAAGGGATGCTTCCACGTCTCCGACGCCGGCATCTCTGCTCTTGTCGAGTCGAACTCACGCCTCACGTCTCTCAACTTGGGCTACTGCACAGAGCTCACGGACAAGAGCGTCATGTCAATCGCGACAAACGCACCTTCTCTCACGAACCTCAGTCTGCGAGGCTGTCGACGCGTTGGCGACGACGGTGTCCAGGCACTCGCACAGCTTCTGCAGCTCAAGACGCTGAACCTGTGGTACTGCAACCAAGGCCAGCTCACGGACGCGGGCATTGCGTCGCTCGCGCAGATGACGTCGCTCACGAGTCTCAACTTGTCCAACTGCAGCCAGCTCACAGACGCCAGTATCTCGGCCTTGAGCTCACTCGTGAATCTTCGCCACTTGGAGATCGCGAACGTCGGAGAAGTCACGGACGACGGGCTACTCGCTCTCGCGTCTCTCACGAATCTCGTCACGATCGACGTCGCTGGGTGCTACAACCTCACCGACCGCGGGACCCAAGTGCTGACCAACTTCACCAACTTGTCGTCCTGCAACTTGTGGTACTGCAGCGAGATCAGCGACGGCACGTTCGAACACCTCTCGTCGCTCAAGAAGATGCGGTTCCTCAATGCCATGAAGTGCGGCAAGATCACCGACAAGGCACTCGCCAGCATCGCGGAGCTGTCGAGCTTGACCTCGCTTGACCTCGTGAGCTGCTACCAGATCACGGACGCCGGACTCGCGGAGCTCACGCGCATGCAGCAGCTCAAGTCGATTTACTTGGGCGGCTGCTCGGGCCTCCACGACAAAGGCATCGCGACGTCGCTGTCGCAGATCCCCTCGCTCACGATCGTAGACTTGGCCAACTGCCGACAGGTCGGCAACCGCGCTCTTCAGGGGCTCGGCATGCTGACCAACTTGACGAACCTCAACTTGATGCGCTGCAACCACATCGACGACTCGGGCATCGCGTACCTGAGCAAGCTGACGAAACTCAAGACGCTGAACTTGGCCAACTGCCGCCATATTACCGACGACGCCACTGAGGTGCTGAAGAACATGGTGGAGCTTGAGACACTCGTGCTCTGGTACTGCAACAAGCTGACTGACACGGGCATCGCGAACTTGCGCGGCCTCCGAAGACTGCAGTCGCTGGACCTGGCGAGTTGCTCCAAGATCACGGACACGGCGCTGGAGGCGTTCGTGGAGATCCGCCAACTCAGGTCGCTGGATCTGGGAAACTGCGGCCTCGTGACCGACGACGGCATGGCGACGCTGGCCAAGATCCCGAGTCTGACGGCGCTGAACCTCGCTGAGTGCGGAGAGATCTCCGACGTCGGCCTCGGCCACATCGCCAACTCGCTTCGTAACTTGTCGTCCGTCAACTTGTGGTACTGCACGAAGATCACGGCCGCCGGCATCGAGCAGCTCGCCAAGATCCCTTCACTCTCCGTCGACTACTAGATAAACACACCAAGAACATGCAATAACACATGAAAAATGTAGCGTATTCACCTTTTTGATCGCTGCAGTCGAATCTTCATTTATACCACGCTGTCCAATACTCGCTTCTTCATACTCTCTGCTCACACACGCCACTCGTTCGTCTTTATCCCCGTCGTCTCGCCAAAATTGCTGCCAGCTCGCTGTTGGCGCCGCCAAATCCAGGTCCGTTTCCGTTTCCCACGGTCGGCACTGCACTTTCTCCAAACTGTCTCACTTGCTCCTTGGAATTTCCGCGACGAACAGCTCCGTTTCCGTTTGCAGCGACCATGGCGCCGCCAGATTGCCGACGCGACTCGCGTTCAGCTTGCTTCTTGGCCTTGCGCTCCGTCACGCGACGCAGACGCTCGGCTTCTCGTTCGACCTCTCGCTCTGCCTGGCGCTGGGCTCGCATCTCCAGCTCCTGCTCGCGCTGCAGTTCCATCTTCTTGCGCCGGGCCTTTTCACGCTTTCGACGCTTGCGGATGTACTCTTCCGGCACGCCAGACTCGACCTGAACGATGAGCTGGGAAGCGTCGCCAGAGAACGCGTAGCCTTCGTGCGTGCGCAGCGACTTGGACGCCGCCACAAACTGGATGCGTTGGCTCGGACTGCGCGACAAGGACGCAGTCAAAGGGTTCATCGCACCCGTGCGAAGCTGGATCTCGTCTTTGAACTGGATGTTGATCACGCCCTGCGTGAGCGTTCGGATGGCGTCCACGAGAGTGACTGCGATCTCCGTCTTCTTCTCCGACGCCAGCAGTTGGTCTTCCAGGAATTCCGTCGAGAACAAGCCCATCATGCCGTCGTAGACGCGAACGGGCGTGTAGTAACCGCGGTCGGGCACACATTCGAGCTGCTTGACGACTTCGTTTCCGTATAGTTTGCCCGAGTAGCGACAGTGGTGGCGGCGGTAGAACAGTCCAAACTTCTTGCCTGTCGCCATACAAACCATGCTCGCCTTGTTGTCGAGCCAGTGGGCTTTGTCTGGTTCCGGATACACTTGCGGAGCCCGGATCTTGAGGGCGAAGAAAGGGTCTGCAAGCGTACTCATCACAATCTCCTCGATGGCGACGAGTTCCACGCGACGGCGTAAGAACACGAGCGGCGCTGGCGGCGGAAACTGCAACGCCTTCGGATCTGGCGGAGGAGGCTGCCACGTTCGTCGCTCCATGAGGTACAGATGCGTGTCCGTGATCAGCAGAATTCGCGCCTTCATCACGACAGGCGCAGCGCACGGATTCTCGGCCACGGGCGGAACTGGAACGGCCTTGTCGATCGTGTCCATGAACAGCACTTTCTCAGAGTCCCCGTGGTGTCGAAGGATATCCATAACCGCATCTCGCAACGGCTCGTCTCGCAGGTAGTCGCTGTCAAAGGGACGATAGATACTCACGCGTTGGCGCTGCTTGCGGTTCGACACGTACAGCTTCGTGATATCGTGGGAAAGCTGCAGCAAGTGGCGGCGAGACGCAAACTTCTTCCACACGCGTTGGATCTTGATCACGTACGAGCCGATCTTCTTCTCACGCAGCTTCTCCAACGCGAAGAACGTCTCTGGCGTCTGGATAAAGACCATGGTTTTGCCGAGCTGGACTTCGTTGGCGAGTTGTGGCAGCGCCTTCACAGCCGCACGAAGCACGGCCTGCGTGCCCTTCTTGTCGGTGCCTCGGAACTCTGGATAGGTCTCTTTCGAGAGGATCCGGAATCGATCCACAAAGCGGGCATAGTCGCCTCGGTAGGCGTAACCAGCTCGACGCACCTTGACGTTCTCGAGCAAACCGAGGTATTTGATCTGATGGAGCACTCGACGGTCGTCCATTTTGTTGGGCTGCTTCTGGTCGTTTGACTTGATGCAACGCACGTAGTGAGGCGTACAGTCCATCAGCGTCGTCACCAGCGCCTCACACTGCGTGCGGATCTTGTGACCGGCCGTGTGGGGCATTTTCTTGTCGTTGAGGTCGACTTCCTCTGGGAAAATGTACCGCATGAGCTTGTTGCTCGTGTCTTGGATGATGAGCGCGATGTCCTTGCTGAGAAAGTCGCGGTTCGCGTCACCAAAGCCATCAATGTGGTACTGCACATCACCAGCGTAGTGTCTGATCTCGAAGGTTTTGCCACGCTTGGAGAAGTGCTTGTGGCCGGCGTGGAGGCTGGCAACCTTGTCGAGGAACGTGGCGTCCACTATGTCGCCGTGGCGAGAGTGCATGGTCTTCACCGTATCGTCCAGAATCCAGAAAAGCCCTGGCGTCGGTCGTTTCGCATCGATGAGGTCACACACGATCTTGTTGTTGAAGAACGGGATCGGCGCCCACGCGATGCCTTCACGCGCGTACTCCTCCTGCTCGCTGTTGAGCGTGAGCTCGATGAAGATCTGCTGGAGCTTTTCGTTCACGTAGTTGATGCAGAACTGCTCAAAGCCGTTCGTATCGAAGATCTCAAAGCCGTAGATGTCCAAAATGCCGATCTTGGTCATGTTGGCTTCGTCCAGGAACTCGCCATGCTTCTCGGCCTTGCGGTCCAGGTCGAGTGCGTGGTTGATGCGTTCGACCAGGAAGTCAAACAGACGATCGTACAGGTTCTTGGCGATCGAGTCTCGCTGCGCGCGGGCCTGGCTCGCGTTCTGCGGCACCTCGTAGCTCTCGATCTTGCCACCAGGCGCCATGGTCTGCAGCAGCTTGTAACACAGCGCGTGCTCCAGTCGTTGCGCGTCGAGTCCCACCAGCGAGCACACCGTCTCCAGCGTCTCTCGGCTGTCGTCATTAAGCGCCGATCCCTCCGCGTCGCCGACTTGCTGGCCGTGTAACTGGATGTTTCCTAGATGCAACACGGCCGCGAGCGTCTGGAACACGAGCTCGATCTGCTTGCGTTTAATGCCCACGTGTTGCATCGCCTGGAGTGTGGCCTCGAACTCACTGGCGTCGTTCAGATCGTCCACAGCGTAGCAGCCACTAGCCTTCAGGTACGCGTACGCGTCTGGTCGTGCGCTCAAGCCCAGCTTCTCTCTTGCACCCGATGGTAAACCTGCCAGAAGCTGGTAGAAGATGTGGAAGTTGCGCTCGCCCTTGCCCGGCTTCACGACGCGCGACTTCTCCAGCAGGTAATTGGTCACTTTACCACCTTGCGGACGCCCCGCCGAGTCGAAAAGCAGCTCAAAGTACTTGCCGAAGCGGCTCGAGTTGTTGTTGCGAAGCGTCTTCGCGTTGCCGAACGCCTCGAGCAACGGGTTACTCTCCAAGAAAGTACGCTTGACCTTGTCGACGCCAGCACCGGAGCCGCTCACGCCTGCGATGTAGTTCTGGATCTGCTTGGAGGCCTCTGTCTTGCCGGCTCCGGATTCGCCCGAGATGATCACGCACTGGTGGTCTTCTTCGCTGAGCATCGTGCGGTAGGTCTCTTCGGCCGTGGCAAACACGTGAGGAGGCACGTCGATACGCGGCTTGTGCATGTACGCCTTCATGGTGTCTTCGCCGTAGATGTCCATCCACTTGTACGGGTTCACGACCACGAGCACGTGGCCGATGTACGAGTAGATGACGTCGGCGGCGTGGCGCATCTTGAGGTTCTCGAGGATGGCGGTCTCCGACACTTCGCGCAGCAACACGAGGTCGTCCACGCCCACGATGTTGCGCTCGTCGCTGTACACGCGAGCGCCCTTCGAGGCGTCCTTGTCGCGGAAGCGCTGCGGCTGCGAGCGGCGCGCCATGACGCACACACGCTTGGTGTCCTACGCGTAGCTTCCCGTGCTCGAGGGGGGTCACGTTCAGAACAGAGGCGAGGAGTGACATGTCCCGCGAGATAGTGACCTGTGTGACATGCAAATCCAGAAGAGTGACCATGGGTGGGTGGTGTGGACTACATAAGAAGAGTATTTTGAACCAATAGAAGTGCAGAAAAATGTAGCCATGTTGCAAGGGTTGTCATCAAAAATAGACGATGCGTGCGTGGAGAGCTACAGTATCATTGGCATCACACCGCACAGTAGCCGTCGCATGGATGGAGATCATGGACGCCACCGTGCGGCCAGTCGCTGTTGAAGCTGAGGATGGCGATCCAGAGACTTATGTAGCTACGGGGCCTGTATCTGCGCTTGATGACGCCGTCGCCTTGTCGATCGTGGGAGGCCATGTGACGCCATCCGTCGTTCCTACGTTGCCGTCCCAGCCACAGTTGCCACGACTGAATGTTCGACCGCTCGTCGAACAGACCCAGCAGCCAGCAATTGCAGATATCAGTGCGACTGCTCAACCATCTCAGCAGCGTGACGTGCTGCGCCGTCTCGGTCCTGGAGCTGCTCGCCTTTCCGCTGTCGTCATTCGACGGGCAGCTTCATTCCACAAGAAAGTACTCAAAGCAAGCGCACTTAATACGTCCACAGATTCGCAGCTCAAGCTCGGCACCTTCGAAAGAGATGATGTCTCGTCGTTGATGTCATCGGCCCACTTCGTAGTCGTCGTTGGTCCAATCCTCCAGGTGATCTGGACGGTGTTCATTGAGCCGGATCGACCCGAGGCAGCGAGTCCGCGCGACATTGACTTCGCTATCAGCGATGCAGCGGAAGCCGCCATCCAGCTTCTCATTGTGGTCACAGCGTGCTTGTTCGCGCGTCGGACGATGATGTATCGCAAGAGACAAGGCGTGCAAGTCGCAATGGCTGCTCTATTTTCGGTCGCGGGGATCGTCGCAGCAGTAACCTTCACAGCCGATATGCTCAAGAGCACGCGCTCAACCACGCCCTCAGGACGGACGCTGCTGTCGTTTTCCAATGCGTTGTTAGCGACGTCTATCTACCTCACCATCGGATACCTCACCGACTACTTTGCGGAGACCATCCTCTCGTCCAAAGAGGCCTTCAACCACGCCAAGCAGCAGCGCCTTCTGGATCGGTCACGACGGCTCGCATTCGTGTTGTACGTCTTCTGCGGAGTCTACTTTGCGTTTCGAGTCGCGCTGACGTGGCGAAGTGACGTCGTCTTCGATTTCATCCCCATGACCAACCTCATCACGATGATTCGAGTGGAACATATCGAAAACAAGGAGGCCGTCGAGCCACACGTAACGCTGGACTCGTTCGTGATTTCCATCGCTGACGCAGTGCTGCTCAGCCTCTCGTTTACCAAGTGCTACTTCACACACCAGCTCTTCGACCACATCTTTCTGATCGACTTTGCACGAGTTTATACCGAGTATCGTGTATTCGTCGTCAACTTCTGCACCACCATCATGATGATCACACTCAGTGGCCACGTCGCTGCGTGGACAGTGCCATTCTACCACATCATCGACCCTTCTCAGCTATCACTGCAGCGGCAGCTCATCAGAAACGTTGGTTCCGTGCAAATGCAATTGGGCTTCCGTTTGAGTCTGGCGCTGTGGTTTGTATCAGCAGCCTACTGTGCACTTCCAGCAGACACAAAAGGTATCCGAGGGTGGTTTGTCGGATCAAAGGAGTCCCCAAGCGCGAGCAGCAACCGAATCAAGTACTTTTTGTACGAGTCCGACGTTCACTTGAAGGCGGGTTATCGCAATATCGCACGAGCTGGCAACATCGACCCCAAGCGGTTCATATTAGAGAAGCAGGTCGAAGCTTTCAACTTCGCTCAGCTTGTATACGCACGTGGGAACGCGCGATACGATCAAGAGCTCGACGGACTACAAGCACTAATTGGTGATCCCAGCTTCTCCATCCTCGACGTCGTGCATGACGCAGAGACTGACACGCACTGTTTGATCCTCGAGTCGGAAACTCAAATCGTCGTTGCATTTCGCGGCACATCAAGCAAAAAGAATGCCCAAACCGATCTACAATCGTCGATGGCCGTTCACGCGGGGGCCAAGGAAGTGGATCTCAGCAGTGGGTCTCGCCAGCCGACAGCCCCGCGGCAATCGCGACGAAAGTCCATCCAAACCGAGATCCGCACGATTTGGCATCGACTTCAGTGCAAGAAGAACGATCCAAAAGTCCATTCTGGCTTTTACGCTGCATACCAATCGGTAGCTAGCATCGTTCTTTCCAAGGTGAGCTCGGCGCACAGCAGTGATGCGCGCCCGATTCTCGTCACAGGTCATAGCCTCGGCGGTGCACTGGCGGCGTTGTGCAGTTTCGACATCGTCACGCAACTCAAGGTCGCCAACACCACTTGCACGACGTTTGGCTGTCCACGAATCGGTAACCACGCTTTTCAGAAACGTTACGCTCGCATCGTACCCGCCACGTTTGCGTTCGTGAATGCGGCAGACATGATCACCAAGCTGCCGCCCAAGACTCCGAAAGCGCAGTCGTACACATCCGTCGGCACCACCGTGCTCATCAATGCGTTTGGAAACCTCGTGATCGACCCCAACAACCTCGAACTCGGTATGATGCACCGTGGCTACTCGCCCAAAGCTCACACCATGCGAGCGTACCACTTGTCGCTGCTGATGTGGTGTCTCCGTGCACATGAAACGAAGTACCATCCAAAGTTCTGGCGGCAATCGCTTGCATTCCTTCAGGCAGAGTATGGCCATTTGCCTGAAGTTCGCGACTACTTGAAGAAGCCGGCACTTGTCAGCACGCAGTTACAGCCATCTCAACTTCATCTCGACCTCATTGGTGATGGTGCTGATGGGTCAGCCCCACTGCTACGACAAGTCGTGCGGCGTCTAGAAGCCACGCTTCGTCAGCAGCGAGATGGCCACGAAGACGAGATCATCTCCGTCTCCATCATCTCCATCATCAATCGATGGCTTCGTCGCTCGCAGCAATGCGAGTGGTTCTCTACAAACGACGCCATTCGCGTGCTGAAGTCGCAGCTGCATCTAGAGAATGACGCTGCTGCTGTGGATCTGGGTCAGACGCTCACAGTGCAGGGGCTCCTCAAGCCTGAGGCCATCGTCTTCAGCCGCAATGCGCGCTTTTGCTTCCCCGTCCTTGACGACGATGATGCCGAGAACGACGAGGAATGAGATGGATGAACGAAAAAAAAGAATTTTTCCGGTACGAAGGTTACATTCGAATTTTCAAGGGATCCTTGCAGAGTGATGATCGTTGATCTCATCGCTGACGACTGCAACTCCCAGTGGTCGCGAAAGGTCACGGAGAAGAAAAGAGAATCCACTGACTGACAACTCAATCCACCTAAAGGACTCGGACACATGACGACTCTGGATAGAGAACTGGATCCTATCAACTCATTCATGGAGCTCACCACCGTCCATTTCGCCCTTGACTGAAGAGCTCTGGAACTGTGGTGGATAGCACCAAGCGACCAATGCCTGGACAGTCGCAATAGGCGCTTCACGCGGGAAAATGCGGGTGCTTTCACTGTCACAGGCACCCACCATGGGAGGAGATCCGATCATTCTGCCGTAGCAATCCTGAGATGCAAAAGTTATCCAGATGAGTTGAAATGAGGCTTAGCCACATACAGCCACATACAGCGCTGGCATATCCAGCGCCGAGGAAGCGGCACTCACGCTGGCGCCACGCTTGCTCGATGACCGAAATGAAGATCGGAGCCGTTGGGGAGTATTAGTGCCCCACCCTACTGTACAGGGCATTACATGAGGGCGACGTGCGTCATCGTGGTTCCCTAGCCCGTGTCGTTTTGTTGGTCCGCCGTTTTCTCGGGGTCCTGCATGTGGCACAGCGGTCATGCAAGCATTGCTTCAACTCCAGCGCGAGCGTAGCTATGAGTGTGCGGCAGAGCTTGCATGGCAGTCTGTGCTGGTCGATGGAGGAGGCAATGTCCGCTCATGACGAGTCCCAGTGCGGCATGTGGGCTCGGCAATCAGCCGTGATGGAGTTCTCATTCACCGCAGTCGGCCAAGATCCGCCAAAAGAGTCCAGTACTATTCCACAGATGGGCATTTTGGCTGTAAAAATGACAACCAAGCGCTGGTCACAATTTACAATTGCGAAATCTGGAAGCCACCAGGTGGGTGTGACAATCACATTTTTGTCCGGATACGAGGCTTCATATCCGTAGACCTACCCATTTTTGTGATTCACCCTCCAATCATGTGCTCTCCCTGCGATTGTGCAAGGTTTCTGGCAGTGACGCCAGGGTACGCCAGCGCCTGGTCAGCTACCGTAGATAATTGTACCCCCCGGTGAGTGGTCAAGTTGTGGTCAGCTTTTTGGTCGGAACTGAAGCCACTCACGGCACCAGTGGTTTGGGGTTACCGATGTCGCTTGTTGCGATGCGTGTTGTGCTGTGCGCTGGGTGTGTCTCTTGGAGGATTAGGGCACTTGAGAATTGCTTTTTTTCCACGCTGCGTGGTTGAAACGTGAATGTTTTGGTTCGGTCGGTCATTTCCATGCGGCATTTCGAACGTCTCAGCCTCCCAAGCTGGGAACCCCCATCCGCTGTCAACGCAACGCCCAAAACATAGCGAGACCCACCAGGCAAAAAGAAAGCGACCGCACGACCAAGCCCCAATCCCGTTCTTCGCTCAGCTTTTTGTATTGGGGATCGAAGCAAGCCGAACAGCAGGCGTGCACGAAAGGTAAAGCACCGCCAAGGGCTGTGTGTTTTTGAACGTCGTCGATAACGGACCAGGGGTCGGTCGGCTCAGCTTCTTCATCGCCATTTGCCATCGCTCGTCCGGCCGTTAAGAAGAACGTGCGTGCGCAGATCCCGTTGTTGATCTCTTCCAGCAGCGTCCAGAGTCCGGAGTCCAGAGACCGCTCGTCCAGCATCCAGCGTCCAGCGTCCAGCGTCCGGAGCCATTGACTGATCCGCTCGACTCGGAATAAGAGATCCACAAGTAACCATGGCATTCTCCACCACCGTCGACAGTATGCCGAATGACCCAGCGGCGTACCACCCGCGCCACCATCGCCACCATCACCACCACAATGTCCACAGCCACAGCCACGCACACCACAACCACAACACACACGCCAAGAAGCGCGCCGCGGCGACGGGCGAGCTGCGCGACCGCACGGTCGTGGTCTTCGACTGGGACGACACGCTGTGTCCGAGCTCGTGGCTCCACGCTGAAGATCTTCTGCCAAAGTACCGCGGCCAGCAGATCCTGCTCACGAAGGAACAGCAACAGATTCTCGCACAGATCGCCGACAACGTCACGCGGTTACTACAAAAGGCCGTGTCCTACGGACCGGTGTTCGTCGTCACGGCTGCCGAGTACGGATGGGTCGAGCTCTCGTGCGCATTGTACCTGCCGGGTGTCCAAGCCATCTTGGAGATGTCGGACATCCACATCGTGTCGGCGCGTAGCTGGTACGAGCAGACCTTCGGCGTCGGCGGCGATTCGGCCTCGTGGAAGCAAGAAGTCATGCAGCTCATCGCGCGCAAGTGCTTTGGCAGCCTCGCGGCAGGCGATATGGACGAAGAGGACGCCGACGCGCAGCCTGAATCCTATTTCAACTTCATCTCGGTCGGCGACTCAATGGCCGAGCGTGACGCCTGCCACTCGGCGGCTGACCACGTCGCCTACACATTCGCCAAGACGCTCAAGTTTGTCGAACACCCGACGACCGAGGAGATCGTGCAGCAAGTTGAGCTCACTCATGACTCGTTCGAGCAAATGTGCGGCTGGACCAGCAACCTCGACCTGCGGCTCACGCGCGCGCAGCTCGCTGAACTGCGGTGTACGTAGCGTGGGTCCTCGTCCATTTGCTACATCCATCTCAACTCTTCCATACACAACGTCCCCACGCGCCCAGTGAAGGCGCGTCGGCGCGGCAGCCCTCCATTTGATAGTTCCTAGGTAGACCAGCATCAGTTTGTATTTTATAGCATTTCTATCAACCAACAAGATCGACGCACACGCACGCGATGCGACGCAGGGAGATCGAATCCCCGCGGCATCCAGCGCGGACGTCGCGATCAATAAAAGTAAAATGGAAATCCACCACATCAACATCACAAAACACAACGTCTTTGGTCCATTTCGTTCACTCACAAGCTCAAAAAGCGGCTTTCTCAAATCTCCTGCGGGGTCTTCGCACGCTTCCGCTGTCGAGGCTTGGACTCCTCACTCTCGGGCGACTGCTCTTCGTCCTTGCCACCTCTTGAGCTGGTTGCAGAGGCAGAAGCAGCAGATGCAGCAGCGGCCTTGGAGTCTGGCTTGAGGATCATGAAGTGGAGCTCGCTCGTCGAGGTCTCCGAGTGGTTTTTTAAATAGTAGGCGTTCTGCGCAGGGATGTAAAACTCGTCATTCGGGTTGAGCAGGAACCGCGTGGCGTTCTTGGGATCGAAGAACCCGTCCTGGGCGGGGCCAAAGGCCACTTCCAGCGACTGCGGCTGGCAGCCCATGACGAAGAAGACCTGCACAGCATCTCCGACGCTTTCAGCCTCCTTCGCAGCCCCTGGCGGCAAGCCGAGTCGTCCGCAGATCCATCGAGCGAACGGCGACGGGTTCCGCAGGTTGAAGCTCTGTCCAGCGTAGCCAGCAGCCATGTCATCTACGCTGGGCAGCTCGCGGTGCTCGATTTCGTTCGACCGGCAGATCACGTTCATCTTGTTCATGGTTCCTGCCGAGATATCCCATAGATCCGCCCACTCGCCATCCTCGATAGTCAACCCCTTGGGCAGCTTGTCGCGAGGCAGTGGCTTCGTCGTGCGCGGTCGTGAGATCACGCCCTTCTTTGCAGCGGGCTTCTTCTTCAAGGGCGTAGTCGTACCCGCGCGTTCGATACCTGCGACGGTAGGAATCACGAGACCGACACCAGACTGGCGACGCTCGTACACGTAGTGTTCACCCTTGTACCATGCAAGCGGCTTGAAGCGCTTGCGCTTGGACCGACGAAGACCATCAGCGTCGTACCCCTGTGAATCCTTGAGGATCTCATCGGCGTACGACAGGTCTCCTTCACGACCATTTCGCTCTCGGCTCAGGTCCACGCTCTTCTCCTTATCCCAGTCACTGTCGTTGTCATCGCTTCCCATGCCGCTCGTGTTGTTCGCGGTGAACGAACCATCGTCGTTGTCCGTGTGCTGATCTTCAAACGACAAGTCGCTCGTGGGCGTCGACTTGTACTTCATCTTGCGAGACTTCTGCTTAGGCGTCGATGGCTCCTTCTCCTTCTGCTTCGTCGCGGACGGCTTTGCTTTCTTGCGCTTCGTGACGTTGTCTCCGTCCCACGCATCAGCGCTCGCTTTCTTCGACTTCTTGAACAGCTCCACGCGGATATTCGGCGAATCGGCCGACCCATTGTCCGAAAACGGCTTGATCGACGGCAGATTCTTCTCACTGGCGTTCGACAGCGGAGTCAACACAGCATCTTGGATCGAGAATGGCGAGCTGACGTTGTTGAAACCATCCGGCTCGCCAAAAGAAAACTCACGTGACTCGAGATGCAGCTGCAGCTTCTTCTTCTGCGCTGCCTTGCTGCCGCTGCTCAAAGCTGGCGACGTGCTTCTCGATCTGCTCTTCGCGGGCGTCGCGAGCAGCGCCGCCTTCTTGGCCGAGCTCGGAGGCGTCGTGCTCGTCCGTCCGTAGGACACGTCGCCGCCCATATCAAAGTCAGGACTGGCTGGCGGAGTAAGCTCCGACGACTTGTTCTCGTCGTCGCTCGACTTGCTCGCCTTTCGGCTCTTCTTCGGCGTCAAGGCAGGCGCCTTGCGCTGCTGCTTCGTCTTGGTTGTGGCCACCGGCTCTTCGTCGTCCTGCTGGCTGTGCAGTGACTCGAGCTCCATCGTGTCGCCACTGTGGTCACGGCTGCGAGGTCGAGTGTTCACGTTCATGCTGATGCCTCTATTGTCGTCGTCGTCATCATCTAAACCCGACAGATTCACTTCCATCTCATCCGCAGTCGACACCATCGACACGTTCGCGGACGACGCCCCGCCCTCCGATAGCATGCTTGCTACGATAAAGCAATAAAAGCACGGTCGTTAGCCATCATAATCCAAAGAATCACCGTCCAGTTCAAACGCCACGCACAGTCTTCGCCCTCGGTGTCGTCCTTGTCGTTGGCGGTGTCGTCGTCCGCCCAGAAGTCGTCGATGTCCTCGAATCCCTCGGCATCTTTCCGCACGTCTGTGCGCACTACGACGCTCATACGCTGCGTGACATTGTCCTGCTTGAGATGAATCCCCATTAGTCAATCCCATCAACCAACAGTATCAAGAATGGGAGAAAGACACGCACCTGTGCGGCGTCAATATACTCCTTCAGGCGGTTGAGATCCACATCCGCACGCGCATTCGCAGCACTACCATTACATACATCAAACGCACGTTAAAACGCTGCTCTTCCTGCCTTCTTTCCGGTCACATGACGTACATTGTGCGCGGCATCACGCGCGCGAGTTCGTCCAGTTCCTAGTCGTCCAGAGAGCCACCAAGAGCCACAAAATCAGCCTCCAGCACCACACACACTAGCAGAACGCCCTCATTCTCGTACCGCGTCTGCCATGGCGCTGTAGATGCCTGTAGACCCTGCGTCGTCGCGTTCCGTGCGTCGCCTTTCGTCCGTCGGCTTTGCGCGGGATTTTTCAGCCGCGCTTCTCGAGACTCTGGGCTTCAAATTTCAAAAACCCGGAATAGACCCGCTTATATATGTAGACCCGCTTATTGCGATATATGCATTTTCTAGGAGCGTATATCTACTAAGAAGGGTATGTACTCATTTTGATGTAAATCTGACTTGTTCAGGCGTTTTACTGTGCTCTAATTGGCTGTAATTCATTTTGGAAACATTTCATTTGATGAAAATGTATTGTCGTCCACTCTGTGCCTTCGTTGCTTCCGTGGAGCTGTTCACGTTTCCACTGAAAATGCGCGCCGTGTTCTCTCAGTGGCTCTTTCGGGTGTGCATGCAACGGCTACTAGTCCACCACCACACGCATAAAGTACACCGAACGATGGGTCTCTAGTGCTTACTGCAGTTTGTCTGAACGTTTAGGCGAGCGTTTCGCCCGGAAGGATCCTCTGCGATACATTTGGAGGTAATGATCGGCATTAGCTTCTCTTCTGGACAGCTTCTCCAGTGCTTCTACCTGTGTTCTGATTTCGTTTCCTCGCATGATCAGCCGCTTGAAGCAGACTGGCCGTGGTGTAGGTTCACCTGCGCTTCAACACGAGGAGCTACACTGTATTCTTCTCATTGCCAGGGTCGGACTGCCAGTCAGGCTTCTCCACCACGAAAGAGGACCCTGATTTCGTGGTGTGCAACACCACAGTCGCCACTGCCGCGTTGTGGTACCTTGATCTACTTGTCTTCGTGGTCTCACTTCCGCCTTTTCCATCCGTGGCACGATGCCCATGTCCTGGCTCTCCGTCCGCACGCTCCCAGTCGTCTGCTGGGCTCTGTTTTCCACGCTCGCGAGCTCGTCGGCTCAAGCCGTGGACCTCAACACCACCACTGCGACCACCACCACGACCACCACCACACGGTTCAGCTTTTCCCATGTCTTCGCAGTCGATGCGTCAACCGAATCGTTCCTCACGACGTTGAAGAGCCACCAAGATGCCGTCCTCAAGTCGCAGAGTGAACTGATCATCATCACGTCGCCATTGAACAGCAACAGCTCAACGTCCTCGAACGACTCTGCGTCATCCTCTGGCGACGCTGAGCTCAAGAGCCAACTCGCCGAGTACTCTTTCGCTGGTGCGAACCGCGTCGTGTTCAAGACCAAGCAGTGGCAGGCTGTGCGGGATGCTGCACTCAACGGTTCTGTGTGGACGCGACTTAAGGCTCAGTTAGAGGCCAACACAACTGCTGATGTGTGCGTCGTGGTGCTGCCAGCAGCATCGATGGACTCGCCCACACTGATCCAGCTCGCAGATCGTGCCAATACGTTCTGTGCTCCTCAGGATATCGTCATGATGGGCTTCACCGAACCACTGGCCGACGAATTGGCTCAGTACTTGGAGGCGGAGGCAGCCATCAACGGTCAGTACGCACCCCGGATCATGAAGGAGGTCGTCGGTTTTGCACAGCTGACCGCGAGCACAGAGCTGAACGCCGCAGCGGCTCTCAATCGGCTTTTCATTGCGTTGCCGGTGTCTGCATGTGTCGAAAGTACCAGCGGCATGACGGAAACGACGACCAAGACGTCCCACATCAGCGTGAAGCTGTGTGCTGGGCCTGGCTGCTCGCAGTGTGCGCTGGATCCTGGACACGAGGAGCTACCGGATGCAGGAGATGCTCAAGCGGCGCCAGTCGCCCAGACCAGTACGTATATGGCCGCCAGTGGTCTGTTGAGGATGCCTGCTAACGCGAAGGTGTTTCGTTGGAACTGATAGATACGTCGTCTGGCAACCGTGGGCTCGTGGTCTTGCTGTCGTGTGGCTCTTTCCTCATTGGTTGTGCGTTAGTGTTCTACATCTTCTTCCGCAAGCAGTTCTTCATCCCGAGCGAGAGCACTAAGCCGGAGAAGGAGCTGACCACGAACATCGCCTACGTGCTTCGCATGTGATCCACCAGGTCTTCATTGCGTATCTCTATGGCGTGCATCTCTGTATATGGGAACAACAACCCTGGTGTGGTCAGTGTGAAATACATGAATCTTCAGTCTCAAATCAGCATTTTTCATTGGATTTGCGACGGAGAAGCACACTCTAGACGGTCTGTGCGATGCTCAGCTCAGTTCAGATTGTGCTGCAGCCACAGGAAGAACGACGCGCTGGCCAAATTCGTGGAGCAGTTGACGCGGTCCAGGTCGTGGCCGCCCTCGACGAGACCCCATCGGCTGATCTGGAACTCCTCCTCCATTCGCGAAATCTCCATCGCCTAAGAACAGTCGTTTCCTTCAGAAAACGGATCAAAAGCAGCACCGTCAGCATGGCAAGCTCACCTCCTTGGCCGTGATGTGGCGCTTGAACAATGCCCACGCCGTGATCAGCGACTTGCACTCCTTGGTGATCGCTCGCAGCGGCACGAGCTCAAAGTCATCGCACTATGCACAAAAAGACATGTCAACAGTCAGTCGCCGAGCCTCTATGCGACTAGGATGAAGCCTGTGGATATGTATGTACCTTGAGGAGCTCCTGACGAATGCCGTCGATGATACTCTCGTCGTGGGTCAGTCGACCGATGGAACCGTGTGCGACGTCGAGCTCGCCTTCGAACTGGTCGGCAAACCACTTGCGGATCGGATCCCACTTCTTCTGCTGCAGCACGGCGAGCTTCTCCATCTGATCGGCGGTCACCTGGTAGCAGAGCGTGTCCGAGAGCAGGTAGTGCAGCATCTCGTCCACGAGCTTCTGCTTGCTGGAGGTCTTGTCTAGGTCCAGCGCGGTCGACGCCAGCGTCATAATCGGCATGGTCTGTGGACGGATACGGTCCACCTGCGCATCCCACTCGGACGCGATGGCCACGGCGAGCGACTTGTTCGGCAGTCGGAGCGGGGTGCGCATCGGCGTCTTGACCGTCTTGCCGTCGAGCGTCACCGCGTACACTGGGCGGCTGGTGCTCGCATCCTCTGAATCGACCTGCGCATCCGCAACGCCGACCTTCTTGTAGAAGCGAGCGATGCCCGTGATCTTGTTGCCTGTCAAACGAATGGATCGAATAGCCACAGAATTTGTGAGCTTCTGGCATTTTCACTGCGCGTATGAAGTTGCTTCCAACGGTACTCACCAGCCACGCCACCGGAGCCTCCAGGCGCAGCGAATGTGCGGCGTTGCACGGTCTGCAGGTTCTGCTTGGCGCCACGGCGCGTCAGCGTCTTGGTCGCTTGGGGTGGGATCATCATTGCCACGCGATCTCGATCAAACTGTGGAGCTCCTGGTCAAAACGGCGAATTTACAGACCACTGATAGAGTAATATACGGTACCCTCTTAAACCTGTGATATATGATTGCTATGATGCATTATCACAGGATTTCCGGGCAAGCCGTGCCCATTTTGTAGCTCTTGGTGCGAAAAGACCAGGAAGCAAGAAGCACAATGGCGTCGAACCCGCAGCATGTTGTGGACACGGAGGACGCCGCGGAGCTGAACCTGGGCGACGATTTCCGCCACGAGACCTGCCTGTCGAACGCCGAAGTTGCTGTCATTCTGGAGAAGCAGAAGCTCGACTACGAGAACCAGGAGAAGCAGCTCACTGGGTGCGTTCGAAATTGGCTTGGCTTGTTTGGGGGGCCCTAAGTGTGGCTTCTAATGTCGTTGCTTTGGCTGTGTAGTGTGTTCCAGAAGACCTACTCGTACGTGCAGCGCTTCAGTGGCACCAAGGACCCAGTCGCGAACCAGGCGTCTGTCACGGAGCTTCGCGAGTGAGTAGCTACGACAGATCTGCCGGAGAGATCGACTGATGCGTCCATCTCTCGTGCTAACAAACTTGCTTTGCTGTATGATACAGAGCGTTGATGTCGCTGACTTTCCAGCGTGAGGACGGCACGGAAGTGCGTCTGGAAGAATTTGAGATCGCGTGCCTGTCGAATCTGAACCCGGAGGAGGTCGAGGAGTCGGTCGCACTCATCCCGAGTCTGCAGAAGCGATTCGCCGAGGATGAGATCGAAGAGATCCTGGGCATCGTGTCGCGAACAGCCGCGCGCATGTACGGCTAAGCGAGAGTGAAGAAACAACGTTTGAAGAAGGGGAATTCCTCGTGCAGAAGAAATAGAGCGCTAAGTACTGGAGAGCTCATGGGTCGAGTTCGGCCATCACACGCCTTGCGATAGAAATCACGGTTCAAATACACGGACGATTGTTCAAGCAGCTTCATTCCACGTGGATATTTCGTGTATAGTCACTGCCTGGTGCTCGTCTACTACGGAGGCCTCGCGGTGGAGGTGTCTGTCTAACTATGCAGCCCAGTCGTGCGTACTTTATCGCGTTCCCAATCGCATCTACTTGGACTTGCGGGCAGCCTTCTTGGAGGCCTTCTTGCTCGTGCGCGGCACCTGCTCGCCCGTGAGCGCCGACTGGATCGTGTCGTTCCAGGCCGTCCACTGCTTGCCCATGGAGCTTGGATCCACCCACGGGCGGCGCAGGTCACCCCACGCGCGCTCACCGAGCAGCGTGACCTTGACGATCGGCGTCTGCGCCAGGTTGAACGGCTGCGTGATGCTCTGGATGATCAGAGGCGGGAAGAAGCCCCACTTGTAGTGCAGGAACACGGTGATGACCGAGCCAATGCCGAACTATAACGAGAAAGGCAACAACAGCGTGAGATCTCAAGTACTCAGTAGGTTCTCACAGAGAGGAAACGTACTCGCTGGATGTCCTTCCAGCACATGCGCTGGTCGTGCTCCGAGACGGTGATCTTCTCATCACGCTCGCCCTCCTGGCCGAAGCCGATGTCCTCCTTGACCGTCACGACACCCGCCTCCGTGTTGTTCTGTTTGACAATATCCATTTGTGAGTTCCTCATCTCCCACCACATCACAACAAACAAACAACCAAAGCGCACCTTGGCCTTGAAGTACAGGTACACCAGCACGCCGTAGCACGCGACCTGCGAGATCGCGTACATCACACGCACGACGAGCGCGTGGACTGCAGAGAAGATCACAAACCACATCGTCAGTCATGCTGCGTGCATTTCAAAGCCGCCTACCGAGCCGCCGCAACGCACTCGGGTCCTCCTTGTCCAGGAACGTGTTGCTCAGCATCACGAGGCCGAAGCTTAGCCCCATCATCTTGAAATTCGGCGCCATGGTGTCCGCGGGTGCTGCTGCTTGTTGCCCGCGTGGCGGTTTGCGGTCTGGTGTTCAATCGGCAAGGGGGTCCGCAAAAGTGGACCTCTCGGTTCCTAACGTGTTGTTATCTGATAGTGTGTATTGTGAAATTTGTGAAATTTTAGTTATGGCCAAATTTCAAATGTCACCAGAAAGGAAGATCGCAAGTCGTCTCTATGGCAGTCGTCACTGCATCTCGACCTCACGAATCGTCGCGAGGCACGATACGGTTGCGTTCGTCCATTGAGTGACTATAACGATGGAATCTATTCGTGATATTTCGTTATCTACTTTTTTTTTCTGCCTTTCTCCACAGTTCCACAATCGCGGCTCACCGCAATGCCCAAGGTCTCCACTCAGAATGTGGACTCGGCCTCGTTCGAAGCGGGCTGTTGTTGCTGGACAGCGAAGATGTCGAGGTAGCTCTGCAGGATAGAGTGAATCATTGACGACTTGAAAAACTACACAACAGAACAAAAAACAATGACGTGAGCCTCCGGATCCCACAGCTCAGGCTCGCAAAGTCTGGATGTGGAACTCACCTTGATCTTGCCCAGCACATCCACTTCAACTTCCTCCATCTGGAATCCCACGAGCTCCATCTCCTTTATATCCTTCTCTACGTTGCCGAAGTATTGCTGCTCGAGTGTCTCCAGCACTTCAGGGATGCTGCCCAATACGCTGCTCACGCCACTGTCCATCGCAGCGTGCACTCGTCGCACACTGGCCCACGGCATCGTCAGCGTGAACGACTTCACGGCCTCTGAGGTCTTCTTCGTGCGATACTTGACTAGAATCGGCGGCTTGCTCTGCACCGTGGCGCCATTGTTGACGGGCTCGTCGCCTGTGGTCTTCTGCATCTTCTCGCTTTTACGTTGGAGACCGCGAAGGACTCGCTCTTCGCGCTCGAGCGACTCGATGATCCAATTGCGAGCCACGCGCCGCAGATTTTCATCCGTTATCCGCACAACGTGGCGACCAACAGCGCACTGGAAACGTCGCTGAACCCAGGAGCTCACCCACGACATGAGTTCTTCGTTGCCTCGCACCAGGAACGCGTACTTGGCGTCACCTCGGGACTGGCTCGCGTTTCCATTGCTCGCGTGGCTGTTGTCACTGCCGTTCTCGTTGCTGTGGGATCCCTGAGAGCGGCGATGGATACGCAGCTTGGATGGAGCGTCCTCCGCAGACTTGGGGAAGTAGATCACAAACCCACCGGAGCGTTGGCGGACGTCTTCTTCCTGGAAAGCATTCTTGTCCACTGGCTTGTTCTCTGGTCGTTGGGGCTGCTCAAGTCTCTCAATGAGGAACTCCGCGTGTAGATCACGAGTCTCAACGACCTGGAACACGACGCACTCGGACGTGTACTTGATGATGACGCTGTAGCCGAACTCCTCTTCGTACGCCATGACCGCGTGGCCGCGAAGGAACTTGACCAGCTCATTCGCGTAGTCGCCGAGCTCCTGGCGCTGGAAGTGGTACAAATGCGAGATCACATGCACCGAGTACCGTTTTCCGAGCAAAACGTCGTCAATGTTCACTGGCTCCTCGTCCACAGACTCCAACGGAGCTGCTGCCGCTGGCTTCGCTGCAGGCGGTGAGACCTGACGCTTGAACGGAGCTGGTGGTGGTGATGGCTCGTAGTAGTCGTCCTCTAACGGCTCAGGAGGCTGCCGGTACTCCTCCAGGTGGTAAGAAGTCTGGTTACTCTGACGCGAGACCGACGAGCGGCTGTGACCATTCGCTGCGGCCGCTGCCGTTGGAGGATTGTACTCGTCACGCTCGTAGTTGGACGGAGCTCTGCGCGACTCCGTGTACTGGTGCTGGTCCTGTTGCCAGCCATACTGCTCATAGGGCAGTGTTGGTTGAGGCTGTGGCTGTGATTGGCGCTTGGGTGTGGCGCTGCTCACCGACGAGCGACGCTGTCCATGCGACTGCCTTTCTTGCTCTCTGTACGGCGCCGGCTCCTGGCGCTCGTTGCGGTGCATACTCTGCCGCCGCGGTTGCTGCGGTTGCTGGAACTGCTTCTGGTTGTCCGCGTGGCGATAGTAGTCAAGGTTCTGCTGCTGCTGCACTGGGAACGACGAGTGGCGTGACGTTGAGTCACGGTGGCGTGACACGTGGGACGACTGCGACGCCGTGGAACTCATGTGGTTGCGCGGCTCATACTGCGGCGTTTGCGGGCGGAATTGCGCGCGCGTGGACTGCTGCATGTGCGGGTGCTGGTGTCTGTGGCTGCGGCGGTCCTCCGTCGCCACGGAGCTCGCAATGGAGCGCGTCTCCCATCCGCTCACGCTCATTAGAGTTGGATGTGACGGAAGTGATGTGACTGCCCGACCATCCCGAGTCGGACACAGCGAAGGCGAATGGGATGGAAGAACTCAATTTCAGAACAAAAAAGTCTTTTAGGCTGAATCCAGACCAGCACTCTGCTTGGAGGCAGCCGAACGTACCCGTAGTTTACAGTACGCTCTCTTGTCAGAAAAAAAACAGAGAATATTTTGCGATCTGCGACAAGGTGGGTACAAAAACCCTGCGAGGTTTTTCCCCAAAAAATCACCTTCATAAAAGCATACGAACTCGCCTTTTCACCATTTTTCGCCTTTTCAGAAATTCATATGTGTTTTTTATGTTTTTTTGGGGGTTCGGCATACGAACTCAAATTTGAAGCACGAGGTACCCTCGCTTCAGTGACATGACTGCAAAGTGACCGATCCTCGTCATCGTCGCGCAAGTGAGCTACAGACAGAAGAGATAGATCATCATGGAGACACAACCGACACCAGCGCATGCGCAGGCTTCTCCACGCAAGCTCGTGGTATTCGTGCTCATCGATGGTCTGTCCGACGTATCGCTGCGTCAACTGGACAACAGCACAACGCTGCAGGCGGCCAAGACACCCGCTATGGACGCCATTGCCCGTACGTAGCTGCTCACCCTGAGAGGCCACGAGAGTCGCCGAATCTGATTTATGCGTGGAATATTCATTAGGCGGTGGTTTGAATGGACTGCTCGACCCTGTGGCGCCGGGCTTTGCGTGTGGCAGCGACACAGCACACATGTCCATCTTCGGCTACGACCCATTCATGTACGACCATCCACGCAACCATTGAGAAGACTTGCCACATGCTGACTTGTTTGCGCGCTTGACTAGACACTACCGCGGCCGTGGGTCATTTGAAGCCATGGGTGCGGGTCTTCCTATGGACAAGGGCGACGTCGCGTTCAAATGCAACTTCGCGACCGTCCAAGAGAACGAGAAAGGCGAGCAGATCGTGACACGACGCCGCGTCGACCGCAACTTCCCAGCGTGGGGCATCGACCTGTGCTCGTATTTGGATGGCGTGCCTGTGCCGGCGTTCCCGGAGATCCGAGTGGCGACCAAGTACGCGACGGAGCACCGCTGTGGCATCGTGTTCAAGGGCAAGGGGCTCTGCGACCGCATCTCCGGCACGGACCCGCTCAAGGACGAGTACGTAGTGGTCGTGAGATGCTGTGTCTATGGTATGGTGCTCCTAACGTCACTCTTGTGTTGCTTGTGTCGCAGTCTTCCGTTGCTCAAGTCGCAACCGCTGGACGATTCGCCGGAAGCCGTTTACTCCAGCAAAGTGCTGAACGAAGTCTCAGACACGATCCACAAGCGGCTCTGCTGCCACCCGATCAACACGGACCGTGAGCAGCAGAACCTGCCGCCTGCTAACGTGGTGCTGTTGCGTGGTCCTGGTGAACGCATCGACGTGAAGACGTTCCAGGAAGTCCACGGCATGAAGCCGTTCATGATCGCGCCCACGTGTATCATTGCGGGACTGGGCATGTCGCTGGGCATTGACCTCGTCAAGGCTCCAGGAGGGACGGGCGACTACCACACCAACTTGCTATCGAAGGCCGAGACGGCTCTGCAGACGTTCAGCAACCCTGAGCAAGGCTACGAGTTTGGCTTCGTCCACGTCAAGGCGGTGGATGACGCTGGCCACGACAAGGACGTCGAGAAGAAGGTACGAAGGCAATCAGTTGCTGGAAGTCAGCATATTTGGTACTGATTGGTGCTCTCTCTCTCTCTCTCTCCTCGCTTAGGTTTACTTCATCGAGAAGGCGGACGAGATGATTGTGCGGTTGATCCGAGGATTCCAGGAGCTCCAGGGTGTGGAGGTCTCGATCGTCGTGACTGGTGACCACACGACGCCCGTGCTGTACGGAGACCACAGCTTCGAGCCAGTGCCCTTCGCGATCGCACGCGTGGCCAACGCGTTTGACCAACTGCAGTCTCCACACGCGAATCAATCCGTTCTTGTCGACGCTGTGGACTCGTTCTCGGAAATTAGTGCCGCGCGTGGTTTGCTGGGTCGCTTCAGTGGGGACCAGGTCATGGAGATCGTCAAGAACTTCCGCGAGTACGAGGTGTAGACCTCAAATACTATGTGTGAACCCTAAACAAAATGCCCGTATGCCCCTTAAAGGGTTTTTAGCTATCTCGTCATACCGGTACAAGCAAGCACCACCGGGCTTATCCCGCCCCTCGACGCTCAGCAGACCAGATCGGCGTCAAGGCTTGGTGTCATCATCTCAGAAGCTACAACAAAATGGCTGACCACGTTGCCTACGTGGCCAGCGACATCATCCAAGTCCATCCATCATCTCTATTAGGAGTCCGCAAGTGGCGGATTGGATTCCAGGTCAGGTAAACCACCCGTCCGTGTTGTATGTGTACCTACTGACCCTAAACCCTAACCCTTTCGCTAGTCGTCATGCAATAGACTTAACCGCTTCATCAAGAAGGTGAAACAAACCCTAAAACCTGGATAGGGTTTTTAGGGTATGCCAGGGCATTGTAGGGTCTTTATGTTTTAGGGTTTTTAGGGTTTTCAGGGCTTTTGATCACTGCACCCAGAGCTACAGAGCCAATGAAACCCCTCCACTTGTCGTCGTGGTTTTATACCCGAAGGCCTTTCCGAGACGACTCCGATGCGGCAGCGGCCTTCTATCCCTTGGAAATGCCGCGCAGTTTGTACGACGGTGCACTCCGTATCAGGGTAAGTAACATTCGTAAACACATCTATTTCATTCGACTCTTTCTTACTTGTAACGACTGAGGTCCAGCGAGTTCCCACCGAATCCTGTGCTTTGTCCACCGACACGACCAGCTACAGCAGCTCCACTCACGAATCCGCTGGGCTGAGCAGCGCTGGTGCCTCCAGTCAGCGCCAAGCGCAACGTGGTCTCGAGTGCCGTGCGACTGGACGGAGCAATGCTGCCGACGACTTCTTTGAAGGCTGCTGGACGCGTTTGAGCAAAGCTCAGCAACAACTTGGCAAGCGTGTTCGAGATGGACACGCGCACATCCTGCGGCTGGGTCTCCGCATGCAGCAGCAACTCTGCGAGCTTCGGCAGCATGAGCCGAGCGAACGCCGATCCTTGAGCTTCGTTGAACTGTGTCGACGTCAACCGGATCCACTGCTCCACCTCCATGAGCTCGTCAGCATCCGCAGCAGCCATAGGAGATGCCTTACTGTACGAGTCGAAGATCTTGATACTCACAGAGCCGATGGAGCCCAAGTACCGCTGGGCGTTTTGGAGATCCTGGTGATCCACGAGTTTCTGGGCCACAATGCGCGATCCAGCCACCAGTGCACCGACCAGAGCCCTGTGGGCATCAGTGCGTCCACTCTGTACCTGAGACTCGATCAACTGCAGCGTTCGCGTCGCGATAGAGCCATGGAACGCAGTGGCGACGTGGATGAGAGACGGCGGCACTTGCACGGCGAAGTTGGCAGCAAGCCGATACACAAACTGGGCGGCTTCGATCTGGTACTCGACGACAGGTTCGCCAGTGACCGTAGCGTCCAGCAGCTCGACAACCAACCCGAGGCTGCTGCTGATGGCCTCCACGTAGTATTCGCTCTCTTCGCTGCTGCCGTATTCCTTTAGTCTTGTGATCGCCGACTCGATGACAGCACGGTGGACTGCCGTGAAGGAAGCGAAGTGGTCAGGGTGGTGCACAAAGAACTCGACACATCGATCGACCATCGGAATCGCATCGAAAATCGAGGCTCGTACAGCATGGTTGGTGTGCAAGAAGACGACACCTGCAGCCGCAAAGCGGAGCAGCTGCGGAACGATGGTCGTGTCGTCACGCCCACCAATCGAAAGACGGTGCTTCGACGGGTCCGCGATTTGAGTGAGGATCTGTAACGGGCAAAGCGCGGCTTGAGCAGCTAGAGCCATCGCGTCGTTTGGAAAAGCTGCGGTCTTGATGCCGGTGGGGCTCATGCATTCGAACAACGCAGCCAGACACTCGATGCGGATCGTAGCGTACGTGTGGGTATTTGCGAACATCAACGCGGCGATGCTCGTCTTGACGAACTCGCTCCAGCTCGGAGAGCTACTCAACGCGCGGAGAAGGCGCGGAATTGCCTTGAGCACTGGCACGATGTCGGTATCCTGGCGATCGCGCACACCCGTGACCAAGTGGAAGACGCAGTACGACAGGAGCACGTCGAGCTTCCCAGTAACAACGTTTGGGCTCATGGCATGTGCGTCGAGAAGCGTCATCACGGCATTCGGAAATGCCGGCCAGTATCGCTTGAAGATATCCCGCAACGCGTCGACGGTAGGCGAAGGACCCTGGGTGTGCGAAGGCGAGAGCTGCGGCAGAGCCACCGGAATGGAAATCTTGAGCACACTGGACAAGATCACCTTGTGCTCGTGACTCACGGGAAGAAGCGCCACAGGCCACACACCAAAGCCCTGCATCAGCAACCCATAGCAAGCCGTCGCATCGAGCCAACACGCTACGACGTGGTCCATCGCAGCCACGGTGATGTTGCTGGCGAGTGCCTTCGCCAGTGCTGGTGCTGCATCTCCCGCCGTGAGACTCGTCACGACAAGGTTCGCGATACACGCCAAGTTCGCCAGAGAAACCGCGATACGAGTCACCTCATCACCTGAAAACTGGTGTGCGTGGCCGTAGTCCTTGGTCACCACCATGCGAAGAATTCGACCAAACGCGACCTTGTCTTGAACAAGTCGAGCCCGCACGGACTCACCACACAGACTGAACGCTTCTAATGCAAGAGGCGCGTAGAAGTCTTGGTCATCGTCGCCGCTTCCATCGGAAGGAGCCTGAACTTGCTTGACGGCGTGGCGAACGGCCGACGAGATTTGAGCTTGATACGGATCGAGCAGGAACGCTGACGCGACAGCCACTTCTGGGTCTCGAGCCGAAGCGAACTTGGATAACACGACCTTGAGAAGACGCAAACCTTCACACTGGAAAATCTGGAGTTCGTTTCCATCGGCGGACAGCGTGGTGGCGTGGCACGACAACGTGACAAACTCATCAACGTACATGCTGAGGAAGTTCAGGCCTGACAGCTCGCTCGCGCTTGACTGTGAGGTCACATCATCAACCGACGACACGCTCGCTAAGAAACGCGCGCGAGCTTCGACGAGGTCAAAGTGAGGCTTCACATCGGTTTCCGCGCCACGGCCAACGAGGTCAAAGACGCGGACGACGCACTCGACAGCAAAGCGACGCACTTGACGGGACAGAACTGGGATCAGCGAGAGAAGTTGGCGCACGTGACGCTTCGTACGACGCCACACATCGACTTGCGCCGTGGCAGCACCAGTAGCGACGTGGGTTCCAGTGTTTCTGGACTGAGAAGACGATGCACCCCAGCCTGAAGCGTCCTGGTCCTTCACATCACCGAGTCCCGGGATAGGAAGGATTTCGATTCCCTTGGGACTCATCATCAAGTTCTCATTGGACGATGCCGCGCTGCTCGACTCACCGATAGCCACACCGCGACAGAAGAGAGCCCACACACACGGCTGGCAGCTTCCCCAGTTTCCACCGTCAATGTCGATCAACGCGAGGATCGTGTGCTGGATTTCCGCGAGCCCATCACGCGACTTGCACGGGATGAAGAATTTGAACGTCAGAATGTCCCACATACCGTGGAGTCCTGGCATGTAGCGCCACGACAGGCTGTTGTACTCGACGTGGAGAGCGTGGAAGAGCAGACACTGCAAGTTGTATCGACGAATGACCGACGGGTCGCGTTCCGCGAGAGTCCGCAGGCACGACATGCCGACTTGTTGCAGGATGTTGCGAGATAGGCCGTTCACCGATACAAACTCGTTCCGAGGCGAGCGCTGCGCGATGGATCCAAACGATGGGTCAGCAAACTGGCTTGGAGGCGACAGAGCAGGCACGCCATCGGCGATTGCGGATGGAGAAGCCGCTTCACCTGTAGTTGCTGGGCCGCTGAAGACGTCGGACACGATGTTGAGGATGTACACGAGGTCGTTCGAGTCAAACCGAGCAGGCGCAAAGACGACGACTTGTTCGACGAACTTCAGATACTCGAGCTCCACGCGAGTATCGTATCCATCCTGACGTAGCAGCGCCCAAAGCGTGTAGAATTCCGTGAGCAGCTCCTGGGACGTGGCCAATTCGGGGCCAAGCGTCGCGACGACGCCATTGATGATGCGCCCGATCGCGATACGCGAGCTGATGTCCCAGCGAAGCCACTTCTTGTTAGTCTTGTTGGAGTATCGGAAGCCAGCGACCAAGTGGGCTTCGATCAAAGAAGTACTCGACTTGACATACTGCTCATAGTCCCCGCCGCTCGCACTCACTGAGTCGACGATGATACTCCACGAGTGCAAGATCCACGTGCGGAGAGGCTGCGCGATCTCACCGGCAAATCGGAAAATCAATCCAGGATCGACGTAAATACCCGATCCGCACGAGCGCTTTACACACGCCAGTGCAAACGACGCACCCGCTGCCAGTACCGACGAGTCGATCGGGGCACCGTTGCTACCACTGATACTGGAGCCCGTTGGAAGCTTTTCAGCCGCGATCAGTCGCTTCTCCAGCTCCTGGACCAGTGCCTTGGCGTTTTCATCGGCCAAAATCGACGCGAGCAGACCCAGTGACTCACCCGCACCACGGCGAATCGTTGAGTTGTCGGACGAGATCATCTCGTAGAGCATCGTCTGCACTTGAGTCGGCCACGATGACGACTGGGCGCTCGAGAGTGTTGACGTGCCGAGTGTCGACTTGGCCTGTCGAATGATGGCGAAGACGAGTGAGCACACGTTGACTTCACAATCCAAGCGCCCATCCGTGAGCACACCGGCGAAGTGCTGCAGGCATCGCAACTGAAGATCTTCCGGCAGGTGGTGGAACATTTTACCGAACAGAAACACGCTCGCATCGACGAGACGCACGTACGTGAAGCTGCTGCACATCGCGCGATCGTACACATCGTTCTTCGTGCCACCGAAGGACTCGCACAGAAGCCCCCAGAAGTTGTCGAGGTACTGCACTTCGATTTCCGTGTCGCTAAGAGCGTTCTCGGGCTGCAGCAACGCGAGAATGTGGTTGAGCTCACGCGAGAAGAGCGAGCTTGGGTCGTCTCCAGCCACGAGACGAGACGTGCTGACCATATCCAGAGGATCATCAGCTCCGGACAGAGCGTTGCAGAGGAATGTCGACGTCGCCGGATGCAGCAGAGAGTGGTTCAGGCTTGTCAGCGACTGTGCAGTCGTGAACTCGGTCACCATCTCGAGCAACGTGATGTACGAGTCACTGTACACTGGCGGTAGAACCGTGAAACACTTCATGATCCACGAGATGAGTCGATGTCTCGCAATCTGACCGCGTCGCTTCTGTGGCTTAGCGAGCTGTCCGCGCGTGGCGATCAGATAAGCGTGCAGCACGTGCGCCATCAGCATTTGCAGACTCTCGGACTTGACGATCGCGTCTCGACACGAGTGGAGGAAGCTGTGCATCGCCACGACTGCTGCTTCAATTCGCAACAGCTCCAGCGACGTCTCGCGGCTGTGGAGAATACTCGAACGCAGCCACATGTCAGCGAGCTTGCGCATCCAGCCGTGGACCCAGTGCTCATCCTTGACTGTCACGAGGCTTCCGACCAAGTTCCAGCCAGCGCGCGTGCACGTGAGCCAAATGCTGTCCGTGCAGCCGTCGATGAATTGGCTTTCCACGAGTCGCTCAGCGAGGTTCATGATACTCGACAGCATGCTGCGCGACAGCCCGCCCACTCCACTGGCCTTTTGCTGCAACGTGAACTCGCGTACGATGTGCGAGATGGCTGTCGAGTATCCTTGGACAGCGTACAACTGCGCCTTACCCTTGATGGCTTTAGAAGGTGTTGTCTCTTCATCGCCACTATCAAGTCGATCGAAGTTGTCCTTGAGTAGAAGCGACGATGTCTCTCGCAGGCTCGACAGACAGTCCAGCATGCAGCTCTTCAGCTTGTACGGTAGCGCGGTCAGCAGCGACGCCATGGCTACGGCAGCTTGGAAACGGACACTCTGCTTCTCGTGGATCAGCAGGCTGTGAAGCACCTGCACCGCCTCGTCAGCATGGACAACCGAGGCTTCGCCAATGGCCTGGACAAGGTGGCTCATCTCCACGAGGACAGCCAATACCTTGTGGTGGTTTGTCGCCTCGCTCTCGACATCCGTTCCGCCGATCTGGACGTACACGCCTAGCAGCGCGCCTTGCTGACGCTCAGTCAACGCAATATTCACGCCGTAGCGCAGCGCGAAGCAGACAGCATTTCGTGCTCGTGTCAAGTCCGGGAGCGTGAGCTGGTGGTCGAGGATCGACAGGATCGCCTGGACGATAGCATCCAACTGGTTATCGGCAATCACATCCGCAGGAAGACGCTCAAACATGCTGCACAGCGCGACAGCATACGACGCGAGGATGCCGCCGTGGTGCTGGCCGTGGCTTGGTGCTGACGACAAGAACTTGGTCACGATCAAGTCCTTGAGGTACAGCACTACGTTCGCGATACTAGAAAAGTCGGCTGAGGACGCGCCTCCTTTGCGCCGTGATAATCCTGGAACGTGCATGCCAGCGAGCTTGAAGCCGAGCGACTTGGTCTTGGACGCGCTGTTGCTGCCTTCGGACGAGCCTTCCATTCCGTTGGGACTATTGCCTCCGTCAGTATGCAGCGCATGGGCGTCTCCATTGTGGACGTCGTACGAGCCGAACGCCACGAACTTGGCGAGCACAATGCCGACCACGACCGAGTACGCGCGGCGAGCCTCCGGTGCAGGGTCGTCCATGCCCTTGTACGCTGTCTGCATCACAGCCTCCAGCGTCACGCCACTGCCCACGCCTCCTCCATTGCTCCCACCGCCGCTTCCAGGTCCGCTCGAGCCCCCAGCTGAGCCGTTGGCGTTGGCTGACGCTCCGTTGTTGGCACTGCCTGCAGCCGCGCCGTTTCCCTGTGCGTGTGAGGCCGTATTGCTGATCGCCGACGTCTTCATCGCGATCACGTGGAGCAGCCCCGCGGCGGCGATTCGAACCTCTGGGATCTTGTCCTGGAAGGTCTTGGTCACGATCTTGAGCGCGTCGCCGTGGCACGCAGTCAGGCGTGAGCTGCTGCTGCTGTGGACCATACGCGCGACGCTCTCCACGAGACACTGCTTCATGTAGTAGTCGGCAGCCTTGACGTTCCGGTTGGCAAACGCGACTGCCTCCGTGACGAACTGGCTCGCGTCCTGCGGCGACAACCGCGCGACCACCATGATCAGCGCCGTCTTGACGTACACGGACGCTGACTTGTTGCCCAGGTAGTCGTTCAGCACGGGCGCGGCCGCGTAATCGTACGCCTTGGCGAGCAGCTCACAGAACAGATTCAGCACGCTCTCCGAGGTCTCGACGCTCGACGAGATCAACGGGATGGTCATGGACGAGCCCACGCCGCTCGTTGCGCTGCCCGCGTGGTTACCGCTGTACACCAGCAGCGCCTGCAGCAGAAGCTGGAACAGTGAGCCCGTCGCACTGCCGCGACTGGAACTTGTGATCGAACTCCATCGCTCCTGGATCGACAAGAGCTCCTTAAGAAGCCGCAGTTGCACGTCTTGATGGTCGGAGGGTGCGCCTGCGACGCGGTTCTCTTCGACCCACGCCGAGAGCCGCTCCGTGCCGTCCGCTTGCGGCGACGCCATGCCTCGATCTCGGCTCGTTTCCCTGGGGTCCTTTTTGGTGCTGCCGTCACAGTTCGGTCACGCCACTTGGCGGTCCCTGATTGCCCAAGCCCATGGGTTCGTTGGAACCCACATTTCATACAAAGCTCTATATTAAGGAGCAGAAGTCGGATATTTTGTATTGAAAACGGGTCTGTACCCGCGTTCCCTCGTGGGTTTTGCGTCATGATCAGTGCTGGGACAGACAGCTTCAAGAGCGAGTGTAGCAGTGAAAATGATGATGCAGTCGACGCAGTCGTGGGAGGAATTGCGGCGCCAGGCGCGCACGGCGGAGCGGGAGCTGGAGGATAAGATCGCTGCGTATGCGGCGATCAACAAGGCGACGAAGCGCACGGTCGCGGAGTTCGACGAAGGTCTGTGGGCGGCAGGAGCTACGCGTGACCGACGACCAACTGACACCGTGTTTCAATAGAGAACCCATCGGAGAATGCGTCGGAGGAAGGACAGCTAGCGCTGGATATTGACAAGGTGCTTACTACAGTGAGTGTGGTGCTGTGTGATGTTGTTGGCGAATTATGGGGCTGTGTTTAATCAGTGCGAATGGTTGTGGTGAACGTAGCTGTCGGACACCATTGACGAGATGAACGGCCACACGAATGCATCGTCCAGCAAGGCGCAGGAGGCCGTGCTGCAGCGTTACCGGGAAATCTACTTCGACTTCAAGACCGAGTTCAAGCGCACGATGGTGAGTACACCTGAGGTTCTTGGTTGTCGAATGAAGAGCTCATTGGTGTGTTGTGATTGTAGTCGGCTCTCCAGGAGAAACGCGATTCGCAGCGGCTCTTTGGCAAGCGGTACGACTCGCAGGGGCACTGCTATCACTGGAAGATCTACTATGCGGAAAGCTCATTTTTTTTATCCTAACAATGCAGACAAAACGGCGGCACAGAAGACAGCGAAGTGGATTCGTTGCTCAACGAACGCCGCGCCGTGGACTCGTCGCGCTCCATCGCCAACAGTATCATCGAGTCTGTAGACCCTCCCTCTCTACCATGCACTTTGACGCTGCAGCTGACTCCGTGATTTGCTTTCCTACTCTGTAGACAGGCGCTGGAAGCCAAATCGTCGCTCGAAAACCAGCGCTCGCGCTTCACGGCGTCGCGTGGCAAGGTCAACACGGTTTCCAACTCGTTCTCTGGCATCAACTCGCTCATGGACCAGATCCGACGCAAGAAGATGCGCAACAACACGATCATTGCGCTCGTCATCGCGGGCTGCGTGTGCTTCACGCTGTGGTGGACGATCCTCTCGAGAACGTAACTTGAAATCGATTTTTTTCTAGAAAGAATGACACACAGAATATCTATCCACTGCCACACAGGAGTATGAGTACTGCAGTAGGATTCAGTTGCACGTGGCAAGCTTCAATGTCCGACGCCCCAATGAAAACGAGTGCATCATCAGAAGCTCACGCGCTCATCGACTCGATGCGGTCTCCGCACCTTTGACATCGACGACTCGAGCTCTTCTGTTTCCGCCGCCTTCACGCTGTAGCTTGAGCACGTATGTGCGCGAGTTGTCCTTGGCCATTTGCTTGACCTGTGAGGTCTTGTCCGAGTCCTTCTCCAGGCCCCAAAGCTGTAAGTATAACAGTGGTGTCAATCGCCCAAGCAGATCCTTTGACTGCTCTTCAAGTCATTATGCGACAAGAATAATGGTAAAATCACGATGTAAGATTTGATACCAACTTCTGAATGTCGTCGTACTAGGTAGACGTTCTCCGTCGTCAAGGCAATCAGTGGTGGCCATGGACACGGATCCTACTGGCTCTTGGCAAGGTACGAGGCAACCTTCGGGTGGACCTTGACGTCCGCGACGATCGCTTGGATCTTCGGGAACACTGACGCATCGAAGTTCTGGAACGCCG
>JAADWY010000214.1:0-43560 GCA_023336355.1 Pythium dissotocum | reverse complement strand
GCCCACTGCTTGATTGAAGAAGGAGCCAGCGCAAGTCATGAGGAGACCAACTGCGAAGCCGATGCGAAGAGCGGGTCTCAACGCACGGATGCAGGCGTTGTATCGCACGAGAGCTGGCTTATTGAACACCACGTCCTTGACGGACTTGGTCGAGTCGATCAACGGAAGCTGACCGCATTCCTCGAGTCTGTAGACGACCGACTGCGCCGCCGGAACAGTCGACGGTGGGCACGTAACAGGGACCAACGTGGCATCGCGGACGTCGTCTGAGCTGGGTTCGTGATGGAATGGGTAGATCATCTCAGTCGGCGAATGAAGCGGTGTCGAAGGAGTAAGCAGAACTGAAGCCAACAGAGTATCGGAAGCCCCACCAGCACCACCTGAGCTGGTCCAAGTCCATTTTTAGCTGGGACTGACCTCAAGTGCCACGCATCTCCACACGAACTCACGTCTCCAGAAGAGATGCAGTCGTCTTCCCTCGAGTTATTATGTTCGAGTTGACTCAGCGAATCGAGGACATTTTTTGTGATGGCTCCATGACGTGCGTGCGTGGCTGGACACTCTTCACACCGCGTATCTGATGCAGTGCGACGTCCAAGTTGTCGTACTCCACGGCTCCATGGATCAAGATCAGCTCGTTCGTCGACAGGGCCACCAACCTGTACAACAACCTCAAGCACCAGCAGAACGTCGTCGTCATGCGCGTGATCAAGAACGGAATCGCGTAGATCTCGATGCTTGTGCCGCCAATCCGAGCTCAGAAGAACGAGGTCGTCGATGTGCCAGCAGCGAACAAAGAGCAGGTCTACCGCCAACGCGACGTGGGCGACGACTTGCAGAGCCAGCACGAGGATGGCGAGCACGGAGCGTGAGGTGCTGCTGAGGATGCCGAGGCGTTCTCGCACTATAATGGGTGTGAGCAGATCGAGCGTGATGACAGTACATCCAGCTCCAACGCGCCCACACAACGAGGCACTTGGCCACGTTCCATCGCAGCAGCATACACAGCACGACGTGCGCGACGTAACTCTGCAGCGTGAGGAAGAGGTAGTCGAAAGACCAGAACATGCGGCGCATGAGGCAACGGTTGTGGAACAACACACAGCGGAGGATATACGCACCCGAGCAACCCAAGCTGAGAAAGGCGAGAGCGAGGTGCTCATAGTGCGGCTGCTTGTCCCGACCGACGTCGATTACAATGCACACAACAGCGACAGAGATTCCAGTGAGACCGACCGCGGTCCAAGAGCGACGTTCGAGTGAGGATGGCATCCTCGGTAGTGGGAGCCATCGCTGTGTGAAGTCGTTTGCCTTGATCTCAAGGTGCAAAGGTACCAGTCGCAATTGCGTGGTTGATGGTAGGGCTGCCGGTGGCAACAACGCGGCTAATGGAGCGGCTGACACTTTGGAGCTACGAGTCGAGTCGAGTCGTCGTCGTGATGGCGGAATTTCTACGAGTCGAAGATGCGTGTTGTACGTGATGCATCGAACTGGTGCGTGGCCTTTATCAAGTGCCGCGATTCCACGCCACTTGCGGTAGGCGTTGCGAAGAAGCACAGCTGCGACATTGGATAGGTATCAAGGCGCCAGGTCCTGTGGCTCGCGATATGGAGCTTCTTATAATCCTTGACGAGGTCGAGTTGCTGCAACACCACGAATCTGAGTAGTGTGATCGCGCCCATGACCGACGCAGCGATTGTTCTGCGTACGCCTTGCGACTTGGCGTCCATCACCAACGTGAGCTGGTACATCACGGTCTCACAAACGGTGCTCAGCACTCGGAAATCCCTGAGGTTGAGCCCCAAGAGCGTGTTGCAGCACAAGGAGACGAGCGTGAAGTACCAGAACTCAAAGGTCCTGGTGAGTAGTGTGAGCATGTCGAGGCGCAGCTCCATGGTCGAGACTGCCAGCGGCACGAGCAGCAGTGCAGTGGAGGCGACTGCCGCGTCTTCTCCCACGTTCCTGTCAACCACCGGTCCGACACACGCCAGTGCGAGACCAAGCCCAAAGGCGGCATTAGTGAACGTCTTCTTGGAGTGTTTGAACGCGTCGAATCGACTGAGCCAGTTCCGATTCAGCAGGCTGTGCTTGACTGCCTTGCTATGATCGATCGTAGGCAATGGGCCACTAGCCTGTAGCTCGTACACGGTCGCCTCCAGTGAGCGGACGGCTGACGGCGACGGAAGCGTTGGCACGGCGTCACGGACAGTCGGTGCTTGATGCAAAGGATGGATCATCGATGTGATGTCGAAGCCGCTAAGATGAGCGAGTGGCGAGGACGTGTTGGCCTCTTCGCCAATACTTCGTAGTATCTTTGTGGTGTTTCTAACATTAGAACTACCGTCACGCAAGAATGCCATCGTCGTCGTCGTTGTTGGTGTTGTCATTTACTGCGCTCGTCCCGATGGGTACTAGTCTGTCCACGCTCTTCGTCTTGTCTGGCAGTGGCGTGATCGCGATCCTCCATGTAGCCATTTCTATTTTTGTAGCCATTCACTTTGTAGCCATCTCATGCCAGATTTTGATTGGCTCGTAATTCTTCAACCGCACAAGTCCACTTCTTAGCTGCAGGCTGAAGCTTGTACTTCGAAGTAGCCTACAGCATTGTACTGTACTAGGATGGCACTGAGCCAGTTGGAGACAGAGCACACTTCACAGCAATGGCTCACCAAATCGTATCTCAGCACTATTCCAACGATTGACTTCGCAGCAGCGCAAGGGCCGACACGACCACAGGGCGGATGCAAGTGCAAGTCATTCATGGAATATCACTACGCTGCAGCTAATATCGCAAGAGTTGATTTGATGTTCAAGCACGAGAGCAACGGAGATCCGACCGGTGGCTGTGGTTGATTGAGTTGGGCAGCTGTGAGGACGGCGGGTACTCTTGAAGGTGGATACACGACGTAACTTACGGTGAACGAAACATTGCACTATAAAACAGGAAAATTACCGATCCAACGATTCCACAATTATCCCAAATCAATAGTCTCGGTTGAAATCTTGTTGTGTTCCATCTGCTTCGGCGGGTATTGAAGGGACCTGCGCTCCTCTACCCACCCGACCAACTACCCTGGATCACACATCGCAATCCTCCACTCGACGGAGAAGGAGTCGACGCCAACAAAACCCAACAAACCCAACGCCACCAACAAAACGCCAACGAAATGGCCCAGGCATTGTCTAACGCCGCGTTCGCGGACAACACGCAGGCTGTGTGCATCGGCAGCGGCCGCTTCCTGCGCGCCGTGCTCGTGCCGACGCTGCGTGCGGTCGGCTCCCGCGTTGTGTTGCTGCAGACGCGCGGCAACGACTTTGTGAGCGCCGCTCGCGCTGCCAAGGGCAAGTACGAAGTGGATACGATCCAACGTGACGGATCCATCCACACGGACGTGTTGGATCTGGAGGCCGTGGGCTCGCTAGGCGACGCTGCTGACCGCGCGGCGTTCCTCGAGCTGCCGGCCAAGCTGCCCAACCTCAAGTACGTGGGCGTGGGCGTCACGGAGAGCGGCATCGTCGCCGACAGCCAGGCCATCCGCGACCTCGCCGAGTTCCTCTTCCGCGCTTCGCTCGCATTGCCAGGTAAGGTGCTCTCATATTTTTGTTGGTTTTTGTGTGGTTTTGTTGGTTGTTTCATTTCAATCTTCATCACATATTACACCAACTTTATTGCGATTACCAACAAAACACTGACAATAATTATCGTATTGGTTCCATGTAGCCAACGAGCTGTCGGTGATCAACACGGACAATGTGCCAGCCAACGGCGACGCCATCAAGCGGTGCGTCTTCCTCACAGTCTTCCTCCGCGTCTCAGCGTCTCACTAACGCCTTCTATCTATTTGTACCATAGCTTCGTGCTGTCGGCGTCGTTCGTCTCCAAGCCTGCGGCGTCTTCGCCTGAAGCCACGGCGTTTGCCGCCTACCTGGAGTCCAAGGTGGTCTTCCACAACACCATGGTGGACCGCATCACGTCCCACCGCGAAGGCAACTCGCTCGTGCCGCTCACGGAGCCGTGGCCGACCAAGACGCTCGTGATCGAGGACCTGCGCGGCGTGCTGTCGGCCACGAGCGTCGGCTCGCAGCAGGGCGTCGTGATCCGCTCCAACGCCGGCGACCTCGAGCAGGACCACACACTCAAGCTGGGTGTGGCCAACGCCGTGCACACGGCGGTCGTGTACCTGCTCGTGCTTTCGCGAGTGAAAACGACCAAGGGCTTCAGCGCCAAGCACCCAATCGTGCGTCAATACATGGACGCGCTCTTCGACAAGGACATCTTGCCTGCGCTCGTGAAGCAGGGCATCTCCACGGACGCTGCGCTGGCGACGTACCACGAGTGGATCTCGCGTGTCGAGCACCCGCACTTCGGCGTGGACACGTTCTGGGTCGCTCAGAACGCGTGGTTCAAGTACGGCGTGCGTCTCTTCCCGGCCGTCGCTGTGAATGCCGCGCAGGACCCAGAGTACAAGCCGAGTGTGTTCATGGCGTTTGCGACGGCGGTGCTGCTGCGCTTCCTCACGCCCACGCAGGACGACGCGCGTCGTGACGCGAGCGACCCAAAGCGGGTGTTTGTTGGCCAGCTCGACTCGATCCAGGACCCACAGCCACTGCTGGAGCTCGCGTCGGAGAAGACGTGGACGTACGGCAACAGCCTCACGGCCAACATCTCCACGGGCAAGTATGAGTTCATGGACGGCGAGACCGGCCGCATTGCCAAGTTGCTTCGTAAGGCCAGTCAGAAGGTGCTCGAGTCCAACAAGACCTCGAGCAACACGATCACCAAGGCCGCGAACGCCACGTCGTCGGCCGAGACTGCGACTGCTGTCGGCGTGGCGGTCGCGTCGGCGCTGAGCACACTCGGCAAGTTCGACCTGACCAACGACACGCACGCTGCGTTCGCAGCTGATGTCGCCTCGCTATACCAGCGCCTGATTGAAGGCAAGGAGACGCTCGGCCAGACCTCGCTCACTGTGCTCAGCGACATCTCGCGCCACCACAATGCCAGCGAGTACCTTAACACGCGTGCGGAGCTCGCTGAGTTTGTCCGTGAGACCGTCGGATCCGTCCAGATCATCGACGTCCACACGCACTTGTTCCCGCCTAGCCACGGCAAGCTCATGCTCTGGGGTGTGAACGAGCTGCTCACGTACCACTACTTGGTAGCCGAGTACTTGATCACGGCGCCGATGGAGATCGAGGAGTTCAACACGTACTCGAAGGAGAAGCAGGCGGCGATCATCTGGCGGCACCTGTTCGTGGACCGCTTGCCAGTTTCCGAGGCGTGCCGTGGTGTCGTGACGACGCTGCGTCTCCTTGGTCTTGGTGATCTGGTTGAGAAGCGCGACTTGCCTGCCATTCAGGCGTGGTTCGACGCGCAGGATCCAGAGGAGTACGTCGACACGGTGTTCCGTCTGTCGGGTTTAAAGTACGTCGTGATGACCAACATCCCGTTCGAGCCGGAAGAGGCTCGCCACTGGCTGGGTGACCCTGTCAAGGGAACGCCGCCGCCAAAGTGGTCGCGTAAGTACTTCCGCTCAGCTCTTCGTGTGGATCAAGTGCTACTTGGTGACTGGAACTCGATGGGCCCTGCGCTCGACGTGTTCAAGCTGCCCCACACGATGGACGGTGTGCGTGAGTACCTGAAGAAGTGGATCGATATCATGAAGCCGGAATACTTCATGTCGAGTGTGCCGATTCAGTTCCGCTACCCAGACGGCGATGTCGTCACGCCTGCCGGCGAGAAGCCAAGCGGTGCAGACTTGCTGCTCAAGGTGCTGCTGCCCCTTGCGCAGAGCACGAACTTGCCCATCGCGCTCAAGTTCGACAGTGTGCGTCCCATCAACGCGCGTCTCGGTGTCGCTGGGGACGGCGTCAAGCCCAGCGACGTGGATATTCTCATCAAGCTGTGCCGCAACTTCCCTAAGGTCAAGTTCCTGGCGACGTACTTGTCGCGCGTGAACCAGCACGAGGTCACGATCACGGCCAACAAGTTCCGCAACTTGCACCTGTACGGCTGCTGGTGGTACTGTAACAACCCGTCGATCATCGACGAGATGACGCGCCAGCGTATCGAGATCCTGGGTACTGCGTTCACGAGCCAGCACTCGGATGCGCGTGTGCTGGACCAGCTCATCTACAAGTGGAGCCACTCGCGTGAGGTCATCGGTGACATCCTCGTCGACATGTACGACAAGATGGCGGTCGCCGGCTGGAAGATGTCCAAGTTTGAGCTGCGCCGCGATATCTACCGTCTCTTTGGTGGCAGCTACGAAGAGTACATGGCCAAGAAGGCGTGAAACACCCACAGCTACGGTCTCCGGTAAGCAAACGGCAGGCGTTGTGGATGGAAATGCTAATTGAAAATGCTCTGTTTGAATGGAAAGCTCACAAAACTGCTGGATGTCCAAGCGCCTTTGAGTTGGTCACTCGATCGGATGGAATACTGGCACAAGACTGACGATTCGTTGGCCGGACGATGTGTAGGCAGCACAGAACCCCGTCATCTTGAGCGTCTTCTCACAGTCCAATGGGATGACGTGGGTCACGACTCGCTGCGTCTTCTTGCTGTACTGCCCCATCCACGGCCACTGGCCTCCACGCGTCGTCGTGAATCGCACAGCCGCCACCGAGTCATCTTTGTACGCGACCTCGACCTTGGTGATGGCTTCGATCTCCCCGTTTACGACTGTGAGTACCACCGTGTCCTCGTGCTCCTGTAACACTGGCTGTCGCAGTCCGTGGCGGTTGGCTGCCACGATTTGCTCGTACTCACGGCAAGAGAGGGCGCCAATGTTCTTGGCGTGGGCTGCGGTAGCAGTCCATGTGACGGAGATGGCTCGCAAGTCGAACCGACTGACAGTGACTTGCTGAGTCTGTTTGTCTGCAGGAATGTCGAGCCCACGAGGCAAATACAGCAGTGGACACGTAGCGTCCGCGTTGCCACACTGGCGGCCGCGGCGAAGTTCGTCGAGGTCGCGTCGCTCCACTCGCACTCCTAATTCGACGAGTGCACCGTTGAGTGTGGACGAGTACACCCCGTTGATGAAGTGTCTGTCGGGGCCTCCAGGCACGTGACCTCTGAGCCTACACACTCGCCGTACCACATTGTCTCTCGCGTCGTCGTGGTGAACCGAACGCCCCGCAGACCGCGACGATTGCTGCCGTCCAGGCACAAGTCGATCCGCAAGAGTAGCTCGTCCGGCTGAAGGATAAACCACTTGCTGTCCAGCCACGTCGATGAGGCAGACTGGTGCTGACAAACTTCGGCCTTCGACACCGAGTGGAGATTGATGGGCATCATGAACGACTCGTTCGTGACCACCAACCCTGCGAGATCCACCAAGACATTGTTCCAGTGGCGTCCTGTGGTTTGCGGTTTGTTGTCGTCGTCGCTCCTGTACGGCACTCTCGAAGGGATGCTCACGTGCCGGAACACCAACGGCGGCAGCTCGGTCTTCGACTTAACACACGTGCACGCCATCGTCGTCAAAATGGAAACTGATCCTCTCCAGTCGAACGAAGGGCTCTGTCTGGGACCAGGGTCCTTTCAACTGTCAGACCTCGTGTAATCCGTTCACGTCACTCTATTTCTTTGGGCGTCGCCGTTGTATGTCATGTACTGTATCTACACTCCACCGGTCGCCCTATGTGATCGCCTTGAGCTTTTCGTACGCCGAGTTGATGATGCCCCATGACAATAACGACCGGAAAAAATTCATGTGCACGCCGCGATACACGCGCCGCATCGAGTGGCCGCGCTCCGCGTACGTGAGCCGCAGCGCCTGCACCACGCCGATGAACGGCTCACCGTAAATGCTCTGCATGCGTGTCCTTGCCACTACAGTATCCACCCACAAGCACACAAAAACCATCAGCATCTCAGGTCTCCGTCAGCATAAACTCCCTAGCGTACCGTTGATTGGGAAGCACACGGTGCTGATCACAGCGCCCAGCATGGCGCCACAGACGAAGTCGTTGAGCATGATCGCGTTCGACGACTCGCCCAGTGGGAACTGCTCTCGTAGCGGACCTCGCAGTCCGAAAAACAGGATATTCGCCGGTCCGTTACGTAGCAGAATGGCCGACAGACCGCGGTAGTGCTCGTGGAGACCGTATTTGTTGAGATGCACGATGGCGTCGTACGCGCCCGTGATGTCCTTGTTGAACTTGGGCGTCTGTAGCAGCGTCTGCGCACGCTACAACCATAAAAAAACGACAATCAATCTCAGGTGAAAACCCCAGAAGTCCCCTCTCCGTGAACGAACCTCAAACGGAGTCAAGATGGCCTCTGTGGAGCCCGAGGCAAACGCTGCCAGCAAGTGGATGCTCGTGTGGCTTCCGAACCGCGCTGCGAGCGCTTCGTCGTACCAGTTGTACAGCCCAAACATCAGCGACTTGGACACGGCAGCCTGCATGAGCGGCGGCTTGACCCCGCGATACAGCATTCGGACGCCTTCGCTCTTCACGTTCTGGTACGCCTGCCACGTATTCAAGCCAAACAGCTACCCACACAGCAACTCACGCCGTCAGAACCTAGGCTACCATACCAGATGCAAGACACTACACGTACCTGCTGCCGGAACATGATCTTGTTGGGTGGGAACGTGATCACTATGTTGATCGCGGCCGCCGTGCCGCCGCACGCGAACTCGCGCAAATGCGGATACGCGCGGAACAGACTGCGCACGGGCGCCAGAAAGGCGGCCTGCTCGCCGCTGTTCTGCGCGTCGTCGGCGAGCTGCTGGCGTCGTGTGCGCGTGGCACTGTGGGCGGCTGAATGCGGGTGCTCGTCCATGGCGCTCGCCGCGCTTACGGCCGCAGCAGAAGGAGCCACGGCCCCGGACTCGGACTGCGTCTGCGTCTGCTGCTCTTGTCGCCATTGCTGGTCCTCCACGACAGGCGCGAAGCCCATGGACGCCTGTGTGGGGATGCGGGACGAAGGCACGCGTGGATGTGGGACTGACGTTTGCCACCGACGTCACGCAATGGGAATGCGAGCGTGCCTGTGTTGTGTCTCGCCAAAGCGAAGAGCTCACTGGAACAACAACCGACATCAAACGGCGACCAACACTCCGACTTTGTCAAATGCTCTATTTTTATCCAATCATGCCATTTATACAAGATGTTATGGCCAATGAATGTGACGTGAGTTTCCGGCCTCTGTTGTTTCATGTCTGCCATCATTTGCCAAACGCGCTATCAGAGGTTTTGTGGTACAGTGGATATGGGAATTGTGGACCCTATGAGGTACAACTTCCAAGTTTTGGCGCGCTTGTGCATTTTGGATACAAAGGGCAAATGGAAATGGAGGATGAAGGCGATGGCGGTCCGAAACGCGTTGGATTTGGACGCGCGTGCGTGGATCTGTTTCGAGAACTAGGCTACGATGAAGGAGAGTTACATGCGGACATGTTCGAGTGGCTTTTCGGGCTTCCATCGTTGCGGGTCCAGGCGTTTCTCGACTGGTTTCTGACGAGTATCCGTCCTCGACAAAGCGTCAAGCGGCAACTTCAGGGCGACTACGCCGTCTACAAGGCCCTGCTGGCAGGTAAACTGGGCAATAATGGCGTTCTCTCAACTGGCGATGAGCTTGTACGTGCGGAATTGGCGTGTCGAAGCGACGCGGCGCTGCAAAACAACGGCGATGACGACTCGATTGACACATTGGAAGCCGCGAATGCGTCGCTGGAACGCGAGATCCACGAGATGGAGAGCAAGCTGCGACTAGCCAATCAACGCAACGATCGACTGACGAAGCTCGTGGAGCGCCGCGCAATTGAAAGCGACAACCAGAGACAGCGCGCGCAGCGGAACGTGGACAAAGACCACTTCAACGAGGTAAATCCCGATACGAGGATTAGTTTTGAAGTCTTTGATGCTGGTTCCCTAGTTCCATAGTTTACTAACCGTTGTGTGTGCATCCACTGTAGCTGCTGGCGCAGCTCGTGCCTGACAGTCGACAGAAGGCTCCTCAGCCTGAAGATCTTGTGACGAGGATCCAGAGGACGCTGCATCACTTGGCGACGCCAGTGAACGACAACAACAACAACGCAATGGTGGCGTCTGCGTCATCTCTCACGACGACAGCGTCTTCGTCAATGCTCAGTGTGTCCAGTGGTTCCAGTTTTGGTTCTTCTACGGACGCTGTGTCGCTGTATGGAGAGCAAGGCGACCGAGCGTGGCGTGACTTCCTGTACCAGCACAGCATGAAGCAGCTCGAGTCCGTGGAAGAGCAGAACATCCGCGCGCTGCAGGCGAGGATCCCTGCGATCTCAGCGTTGTCGTCGTCTCAACCGAGTGCTCAGGTCGAAGACGCTGGTGATGGGAGTATGAGAGACGGCCAGGAAATGCCACCGCCAAGTCCGTGGCTCCACGAGTCGGATCCCGTGCAGCTCAACATGCGAGAGCAGGACGTCGTGCTCTACAACAAGTACGTTCTGCTGTCTTCCAATCCGCTTCCTACGGCTGTTGAGGCTGACGACTTGATGGCTGGTCTGCTAGGTGTTGTGTGGAACTGGAGCGTCTACGCAAGGCCTTCGTTGTGGGCGAACGCGATGCGCTGCTCGCTCAGCTGCAGGTGACTCGTTACGAGAGCCACTTGAGGCAACTCACGACTTCGCGGCGGCAACTCTTGCAGCAGTTCCAGCTCATGAGTCAAGACGCGATCTGGGCGAGAAGACAGATCTTGATGTCGTCGCTGGACAAGACCAAGCGTCAAGTCGGCGACCTGTTCCAGCGAGCATTTCCGGAGAAGCTGGAAGAGCTAGCGTTCCTCAAGTCGACCAGCATCTTACTCAAGAGCTATGAGCAGAAGTTGTGGCGACAGGAGCACCGGTTCATCAAGCTGAGACTGCTGCTGGAAGGATTCGAGATGCAGAACGCACGGCTACGGTGAGCACCACAACCTTACATCTATCATCACGTGTCATTGATGAAATGCGTATCTGACGGTGTGGCTTTTGATTATGACACAGCCTGGCCCACCGACTTCTGGACGCTGAGCGACAAGACCTCATCCGCATTGAAGCCATCTTCCAGCAGCTCATGAGCACTCTCCAGCAGTTCAACCGCAGCACTGAGCAGCGCATCGCCGCCTACAGCAACACGTCGGGCAGTGAGGCGGCCCTCAACACACTCTCACAGACGTACCTGAACGAACAGGACGACCTGGCGCATCGACTTTTCGAGATCCTGGAGCAACTCGTGCACGGGACATCGTCCGAAGCCTCGTCCGACACGCAGCTCATGAGCCACGGATTGCGACTGCGAACATTTGATGAGCTCGTGCGACTCGCAGAGCTTAAGAAAAGCAACGAACAGAGCGTCCAGGACAGCATGCGGCAGATCCAGGGCGAGTGGCAGCGGCTGTACAAGTCCAAGCGCTTCACGCTCAACCAGCTCCGCAGTGAGCTGTTTGGAGACGCCACATCGTCCACGCCCATGCTGCTTCCACGCGAAGTCGCCAGTGCGCTTCACGAGGCCACAGAGACCAAGGACGCCGCCGAAGAAGCGCTGGAAAAGGCCCTGGAGACGCTGAGACTCCACAAGCGAAGCGTGCAAGTGGATCCGACCAAGCGCCTGCAACAGCAACAGCACCGCGAGCGACTCCAACGAGACCTGGACGCACGCTCTCTCTGACATCACTATCAAGGGCGTTTCTTCAATACATTAATTCAGACAATGGCAGGCAGTCACTTATACTATTCTTCTTCTTTCTCAGGTCTTCTTGATGGCCGTGTGATGTGTAGCTTTAGTGGGCTGGCACCGTTGGCACTGGCGGCACGTAGCCGCCACTGGCGGACGCGGCGTTCGCAGGCTGCGTCGAGTACGCGGCCTGTGCAACCTGCGCCGCAAACTGTGGGTTTTCCTTGGCCTGCTGCAGCACGAACGCGCCGGCCTTGGCGGCGTACTCCTGGTGGTCGTTCAGCAGCGACGCCGTCTCTTCGCCGGCGCCCGTGTACGTGGCCGTAGGGTCCATGGTGGACGACAAGTGGCCGTTGCGGAACTCTGGGTGGCACAGCATCACGAGGCAGTTGAACAGCGCGTTCATGCACATGAGCAGGCCGACAAACCACGCCATCGAGCCTTCCATGCCGAAGTCCATAAAGCCGACACTATGGAAATCATAAGAAGAATTAGTGAGAAAGGACGGTCTCATTTAAGACGGGAGTGGTGTATAATGGAGGACGTACCAGAAGATGAAGGCCGTGCGGCCGCGGTAGGTGAAGAGGAAGCCGAACTGCTGGCGGATCTTGGGCTCCATGGACGTGAAGCGGCACTCAAACGCCAGCAGCAGCAGCGCGAAGATGCTGTGTGTACACATGAGAGAGATCAGTTAATCACCCACAGACACGACTGATGGAGTTGTAGGAGACGTACATGGCGTAGACCGAGATGAGGAAGCTCGTGATGTCGAGCTTGACGAGGTCGAAGAGCCCCATGAAGCCCGCGAGCGCCTGGAGGATCGCGAGCAGCACGTTGAAGTAGCGCAGGTTGCGGATCAGCGTCGCGGCGTCCCACCGGCGCACGTTGTGCCACGCCGACGTGACGGTGTTGTGGTTGTGGCCGTTGCCGCCCGCGGGTCCGCGGCCATTCGCGTAGCCTGGGTGCTGCTGCTGAGGCAGCGACGACAGCGACGTGAAGCCGCCCGACGTCGGTGGTGACGCCATGTTGTTGGCGTTCGCGGCCATATTGTTGGAAGTGTTGGAAAGTGTTGGCGTTGGTAGTGGTTGTGTTGGCGTTGGTGTTGGCGTTGGCGTCACGAGCGGCGCGCGCAGGTCGTTGTCCGAGTCGTTGTGCATGGAGGCCAGCGGTCGTTGGGGGGGACGAGGGGAGTGAAAAGAGCTAACAGAACCTTAACCAAACGCCGGTCTAAAAAGCGAAAGAGTTGGGTACTGCCAAGAAGGGGATGGGATCCAACTTTTTTTTTCTTCGTTTTCTTCTGGACCGATGAGTTTGAAGACCCAGACTCTCGGAAGCGCAGCGTGAATACCCCTTCATTACCGTTGAGAACTCTTTTGACAGTAAATGATTTTGGTACTGGTTTTCATACTGTGGAAATTGATGTTGGAATGAAGCCACATCTGGACTGACTGCCTGAACGGGGAAGCTCAGCTCGCAATGCTCAGCTGCATCCTTGCCATCGCCAAGCCCACCGAGCGATTAGTAAATTCCTCGGCGACTTATGCCTTGTTAAAGAGGCAACTTCATGCGTGTATGCGTGAGTACACTCGTGTGTGTGTACTGCAGTACAACATGTACTGTACGAATGAGGATCGTGTATTGTATGGCGTGGGTCTATTAGACCTCATGGCGAGGTCAGGTCTTGCGAGGGTGAGTCTGGGAAGCTTAGCCGCCAGAAATCGTCCGGCGTTTGGTACGGTTCGAACCGCGCGCGGTGCCGAGAGCACATGGCCTTCATCTCGGACTCGGGCACTAGACCGTCCAGCGCTTCGTAGTACTTGCGGCACTCGATGCAGTCGTGGCCTCGCAACGCAGCACGCTCTTGGCGGTTGCGCACGACCTCGACGTACGCATAACCGTTTGGTCTCTCCGCTGCACGTCCATTGCTGGATGATGCAGGCTTGGTCGTTGCAGACGATGCTGAGAGGGCTTGGTGCTTGGGTAGAGACCGCTTCTGGGCTGCAAAGAGAGATCTTGGCGGCGAGCGCATTTCTACTTGTTCGTTCTTGACTCGCTTTTGTTTCGGTGATAGCTTCCCGTCCTCGAGGAAGCTGTTAGTGCTCGTCGATCGACTTTCGTCTCGGTCATCTTGCTGCCTTGCTGACGGTCCTCCCACTTCAACGCGGCGCGTTAGGAAATCTGTGGCACGCATAGAACCGTACATATCCTTCTTGCGCGCCCTCCACGAATCGAACGACGCCTTGTTCGTTGCATGACGCTCGATTCTCTCCTTTTGCTGTTCTGGAAGGCTACGCCGCCTTTCTGGGCTCAGCTTCCGCTCTGGACTCGCTGGTTTCCTCTTCGTGGCAACGGGCAATGACATCCTTTTCGCCTCTGGCGGCACCGCGACCTTCGAGCGCTTCCGTGACGGCGAATGTGTGTCGCTTGTGATCGCCTGTGGTCCATCGACTTTTGATTCGCTCGCTCCATCGCTTGCAGCAGGCACCTGAAGTCCATGCTCGCTGATCGTCTTCTGATAGCGGTCGAGGACCTTTTGCTGCTCTTCCAGCGTAGTCTGCAGCATCTTGGAGAGGCGCTTGAGGCGCTTGGCATTGACACACTGGCGCTCGATCTGCTCTCTCATCTGTGTGCGCTCTACTTCCCACTGACGCTGCGCTTCGAGCAGGAGAGGACAGCACGCCGGGTCGTGCATCTCAGGTCGATCTTCTACGACGCTTTTGATTTCCGTCCGAAACCTCCGTCCCTCCGAAAAGCGCGCGAACTCCAGGACCCAACTGCATGCATTTTTATAGAGAGCGGTCTTCTGTTCAAGTTGCTACGTTTAGAATTCCACCTCAGTTTTACAGGTGAGAATTTGGTTAAAATGAGTCTTACAAGAAACGGCTAACCTCAACGATTCCTGAAATTTATGACGACGGCATAGTGAACTGAACTGGATGGATGGTCCGACTCCCCAAGATCGCGGGAGCGATTATTGGTTCAAATACCTGAAAAGGGCTAGGGTAGATAGCATCTCAGCCACAAAATGGTGCCTGCAATGTGACAACGTCTGATGATTCGTCTGCATCGAGGTCATCCCCGAGCCCGGTTGATTGCCCAATTCCGCTTGTGTGCGTGGAGCTTCCTGCTGCCGCTTGCGAACCGTGACACAATACCACTCAGTACTGTACACCGGTCGCCACATTTCGCTGGAGTGCCCTCCCGTCGATCAGTTGCGACCAGCTCATGGCAAGAGACTCAGAGACCCCCTTCGACTCACGTCACGTTGTCTTCCGCGAAGAGGGTACAGCACGGCCTGGTCAACATTCCATAGAGAACGCTGTAGCCAATTCCAACTCGGCAGACGACCAAGGAGTCCTGATCCATCCGGAGCGGTGCCAGGGGAATCCTCCCGATCACCACGACCGGTCGTCCTAGACAGGACCTCGCACAGAACCAAGAGCAGGACGTCGAGTACAAGAACGCAGTTCGAGTTACTCTGCCCAACAGCAGCAACTAGTTTTCCTTCCGTGGAATCCGCCACCTGTTCGCGTTTCAGCGTTTTCGTTGGCGTTTATTGTCGCGCATCACCAGCGCCAACAAAATAATACGCCGACAAAACGAGCTGCATGCTGGACGACCACGCGCGCTCGCCGCGTGGGTATGCGCCTATATCCTTCCAGCACCGCGGCCGCGAGGACCACAACGACAGCAACATGGCGCGCGCGTTCTACCGTGATGCCTCGCGCGACGACTTCGAGTCCCCGAGCGAGCGCCGCCGCTCACGGCCGCATCAGCACCACACGCAATACCTGCAGGAAAACCACCAACATCAGCAGCACCAGCACCATCGCCGCATGCCGCGGTCGTCGCCGTCACCCACTTCCTCCGGCTCTGGCTCTAGTTCTTCCGCGTTCAGCGGACGCGATTACTTCAAGTGTCCGGAGCTAGACCAGCGTATGAAGAAGTATCTCGTGCGGCTCGCGAACGAGACGGCCAACCACCTCATCCGCGACACACTCGAGCCCGAGCACGCGAACCTCGTGTGGAAACCCATGACGTCGACCAACGGCATCGAGATCCTGCGCGGCAGCGAGCGCGTCAACGATTCCGCCAACAATTCCAACTCCAACGATTCTTCCAACAATACCGAAAACGCCAACAATGCCAACAACGCCAACAAAACGACGCCAACACGCGATTCGACATGTCTACGTGGCGTCGCGCTGGTCAATGCGAGTATCGAGGAGTTCGCGATGCTGTTCAAGCTCGACACCAACAAGCGTCTGGCCGAGCACGGGCTGTTGTTCAACCCGGACTTGTTGGACATGACCACTTTGTACTCGCTCGTGCAGCCTTCCGGTGACCAGCCTCGTCGATACGTCGGCATCAAGTGGTGTCTCATGCAATCACCTTCGCGCATCTTCCGCAACCGCGATTTCTGCTACTTGGAGTGCCAGAAAGAATTCCGTGACGCGCGCGGAAGACGCGGATGGGTGCGCAGCATGCACTCGATCAAGATGCCGTGCTGTCCGACGCTGGAAAAGTCCCACAGCATCGTACGCGCTTCGTTGTATCGCTGTGGACTCATCGCCGTCGAGACCGACAAGCCAGGCGTGTTGGACACGACGTACACCATCGAAATGGATCTCAAGGGCCACTTCCCAGAGCTTTTCCAGCCCAAGTTTCTATCGCAACGCATCGCGGCACTCGCGTCCATCGATAAATACCTCCAGCAGCAGCGGCTCAGCTCGTCGCCTTTGCTTGGAGATCTCGACATCCCGGCCTCCAAGGTCAAGGGCACGTGCCACTTTTGCTTCAGGGAATTTGCCAAGTTTACGAGGCGCCACGTGTGCCGCAAGTGTGGCGAAGGCGTGTGCAAGCACTGCAGTGACGACTGGCACTTGGACATCCCGGTGATCGGCCGCAAGAAAGTACGCATCTGCACGGTGTGTTCAGCCGAATCACGGTACTGCCACTCGACGCCAATGAGTGCGAGGGACACGTACAGTGGTGGCTTTGGTGGTGTTGGCGGGCCGACGACGCCAGAGAACGCGCTGGACGAAGGCGCGTACAGACGTCCACAGGCGAGACACATGCGACGCTCTCAGTCGACACCGAGCCATTTTGACTTAGGCAACATCCCGGAGCTGTCGCCGTCGGTGTACAGCGGATCCATTTCGTCGCGAACGACTTATGAGCAGAGTCCAAGTGAGTACTTTGCGGCGCAGCTTCAGCAGAGCCACCAGCCACAGTACGAGCGGCCTTCGTCGCGACGAGAGAGTGAGGCGATGTACCGAGAGAGCGACTTCGCGACGAATTTTGACGACTTGCATGGAGGAATCCGTGGCACGGCGGATCTCACTGGGCTGTGGACGGAGGAAGACGCCGGTCCGTTCCATCAGGCGCGTGGTGAGAGCACGGCCGCTCGTCGGGTGTCTCGTGCTGTGCCCATGCGACGAGGAACGATGACGCCCGAACCCCAGCGAGCCAGCCACCGGTCTCGAGCGCCGACGTTCGCTACGGATCCGTCGTCCTACGACCAGGAGAACGACGAGAACAGCGCGTTCAACCAGAACAACGGACATTTTCCTCCGTCGTCAAGATATATGGTGGTCGACAACCGACTGGAGCGCGTCAATTCGTACGATGCCGCACGGAAGCTCGAGGAGCAGCGTCGCCGACAGCAGCAGCCACAGTACCAGGACCAGCAACGACACACGGCGTACTACGGCAACTCTCGGCGCAGTCCACAGTCGCTGGTGGACGGATTCCTGCCGCACCACCGTGGACGCCACCACTCGACAGCGTCGGCGTCGCATTATCGCTTCCCGTCTCCTGATTCAGTGAGTAGTCCGCGGTCCCAGTACGCCAGTGACAACGAGCGACGCCGAACAGTGCAGCACCAGCCGCCATCGCAACCCTCGGCAAATTACCGACCGAGCCGTGGGACTCCTGCATCGAGTGTATCGTCGTCGTCTCCAGCACCGAGTCCAGCGCCACGGAATATCGCGCTCGAGTTTCTGGCGAAGAACCAAAAGCAGCTTGCCCCACGCAACATCGCAATGGAGTTTGCGGCGAACAAGCCACCAGCCGCAGCGCCGCAGAACATCGCGATGGCTTTTGCTGCCAAGAACCAGCAACAGCAGGAGCAGCCACCGCCGCAAGCTGCTCCGAGAAACATCGCGATGGAATTCCTGGCGAATATCCAGCAGCCAGCTCAGAAGAAGGCGAGTCCGTTCGGTTCGAAACAACTTCCGCAGGCTCCAGTGTTCCAGTTCGGCTCGGCGACTCCGAGACGAGGAGCTTACGAGCCGGAGCCGCTTCAATCCCCGGAACTTCCGGTGGAGCCAGTCGAGTACGTCGAGAGTGAGAGTGGCGAGTGGATCGCAAGCGACCGCTGGGAGAAAGGCGTGTTGAATAGGTCGTTCCTGGACCTTGATGGCGGCCAGCTCGCCCTAGAGACGCAATCGTGTGAAACCTGCGGTGCGAAGCAGTACGTCCACGACGGTGTGATCGAAGCAACGACGTGTGACTGTGTGGTCGACGAAGACCTCATGAAGCCTTCGACGTTAAGCGGGCAGCCTACGCGTGACGAGTCGCGGTCTTCATTCTACGGCGGTGGACTGTACGATGGAGACTTCGTCCTCGGCGAACGCCAGAGTCTCAACGAGCCATCCTTCTCGGATCTGAACGCCTTCAGTCGGCGATCCAGCACGATGGACGACTCCGGAGACATCGACGCCGTGATCCCGCTGCTCGTCGAGCGGCTCTCGCAGCATTCGCTTCGTTCTTCGTTCCAAAACTAACAGTATTTTGGTGGCGTCCTGTCCAAGTTCCTGTAGTAAGAAGCTGTCGGTGCGATCGTGAAGCATCGACATATCTAACGTCCTTAATTGTCCTCAATTGTAGACACGGATCTTTTTCATTCTATTTGGCATCCTCGTCGTTTGCCTGTCCTGTCGTGCACCTCACTCAAACCAACACTACAACTCATTCATCCTCCCTTTTTTCACAAGTACAGCTCCTGAAGCACGTGGCCCAAGGGGCTCTTCGGTCCTCGACCTCCTCCTTGCTGATGCTTCTCCGGCTCGCGTTCTCCTTCTGGTTGACGTCCATTAGTGGTAGGAACTGCGCCGTTGTTGTGCTCGCTGTTGTACTCGGCCATGAGCTCGGCAAGCGACGCACGGTATCTCTCCAGCTCGGATCTCGTCATCATCGAGCGACTCGTGGTATCGTCCTCATCGTAGTCGTCGTCGTCGTCATCCGACAATACGTCATCGTTGTCTGAGGCGGATGCACCAGACTCTGGAAGAGCACCAGAGGAAGGCGAGTGGATGCCTGGATGTGCGTGGAGGCTCGCGTACATTGAGTCTCTCGTGAGGTCGACTTCGTCCAGAGCCGCGACGATGGGGTTCGATGACAAACGACCCGACGAGATCTCCGAGAAAGTGGTCTGCTGGCTTTCCTGGCTCAGTCGATCGTCATTTCCACGCTCGACGTTGGTCGCAGCTTCGTCAGCTCGCATGAGGTGTGGCAAGTCGATCAGATCAAGCTCACTGAACGTGTCGGACACATCATCACGGACGGACGGGGGACGCGACGGAGGCTTCGCGTGGTTGTCACTGCCAGGCAGACTTCCGTTGGTCGTGCCGGCGTAGTCGCCGACAAATGAGTCGGCCTGACCGAGAGACGCGTTGCGACGGGAACTGGTCTTGGACCCTGGTGACGTGCGGCGTCGAGAAGTACCAGCAGCAGTGCTAGGCAGACTTGGCTCCGCGTCAGATCGAGGCACTGAGGACGAGTCGTCATGCAGCGTTCCCTTTTGGAAGGCCTTGAAGGCACTAGCCGACAAGTCCGAGAGATCGCGGTACTCCATCGTGTTCTCCACCGACTGAGGACGCTGTGATATCATCGTCTGCGCGTGTTCACGGTTCGGACGCACGCCACGAGGTCCACCAAGTCCTGGATTCGACGTGACGCTCGCACTTCTTCCAGCTCGTCGCGTCGGCTTCTTCCGTTCTTCAGAACTGTTGCGCTCGATTTCTTTCGAGTAGATTTCCACCATCTTCTTCAGCGCCGCTTGACGCGTTTCCTCCGATACGTGGAGGTCCGCGCCGTTCTCCTTCTCGTACAGTCGCATCGCTGACAACGCCATCTCCGTCGCTATATCTTCCGCAGGGTCCCTTTGGTTGGATCTATCGGTCACAGTCTTTCGTCTCGACATGCGAGACGCAGCATTCGGTGCTGGGATCTCGTACTCTTCCAGCGACTCGGCCACGTCACTCGCCGCAGACGACTCGTCGTACCCGTAGCGGAAATCTCCTTCGTCGTTCGTGCTAGTGGCCTGGACTTGAAGGCGATCCTCGAGTTCTTTGATGCCGCTGTTGCGGGCATTGAAGTAATTCTGTCGAAGCTCCTTGTACTCGTAGTCGGTGCTCGAACTGTGCAGGGACGCTGGGCCAGTCGAGTGCGAGAGTCTCGAGCCGTTCGCTGATCGGCGGTCATGCGAGAACGAATCCGTACTCGATGGCGACGGGTACGAAGCGTGGATAGGCGGATGACGTTGTGGCAGTTCGTCCGAGATCGTGTCACGTCCGGCAGAACTCGGGCGGAACATATCCGAAGTCGACATTCTAGACGAACGGCCGACCGACAAATCTGATCGTCGAATAGGAGCGCCCACTGTATCATCCGACAAGATCGACGAGTTGTCTCGCAGCCGATGGAGGCGACTGAGAGGAGGAACGTACTCGTTCTGCCAATCCGAGCTGATACGAATCGAGTCAAGAGGCGGCGGTGGAAACGACAGGTCTTCCTCCACCATGGGCGGAGGAGGTGGAACTGCGTTGAAGCTCTGGTTCTGGCGAGCACGAGACAACAGATCCCCTGGCATTGGCGGGGCAGCACCTGGAACGATCGGTTTCCGGTTCGTCGACGCGTTGCGGTTCTTGGAGCCGTGCGTGGCGATGCCTGGAGGCACGGCACCGACGTTGACCTGACGCTCTCGCTCCTGGATCATGAACTCCTGGTACGCCGACATCCTCTGCTTGGACTGTTTCCGTGGCAGCGGCGCACTGTTCGGCAGCGGACGTCGGTCTTCCTCGTATCTGTGAGGATCGTACCCATCGGACACGACGTGGCGTTGGTGAGAGTTCGAGTCGTTCGACGAGCTTGGTGGTGGCGGTGGTGGTGGCGGTGCATGATCAGGTAGACTCAGTCCAGAGCGGGCAAAGTGTTCTTCAAACTCGCGATGCATCCGCTTGGCCTCGTGGATATCCGCCATGGCGCTCGCGTCTTCATTGCGCTTGAAATACTCCTGCTCTTCGATCGACATGTGGCGGTTCTTGAGCACTCTCGTGCCTCGCGACGACGGCGACTGGTCGTAAATGGGTCTCTCAGCTGTCGAATCCACGCGGTGGGCATGCAAATGCGACGCCGGCCTCTCTCCCAGTCCCTCACCACCACCGTGGACCACACGGTCCGAGCAGTGCGTGCAGATCTTGACCTTCTTGGCGCCAACACCCGCATAGTCGAGGATGAAATGGTGGCCGCAGTTGGAACAAACCACTTTGCCACACTTGCGGCACGTGGATTTGCGTGCAAACAAGCCAAACTTGTGCATGCAGATCTGGCATTTCGACACGTTGGACTTTGTCGGCAGCTCGAGATCGCCCAGCAGGCGGCCTTCGCACAGCCGTCGCATCTGGAAGTACCTGTTCACCTCGGAAATGTTCTTGATACGACGCTTCATCGCCAGGATCTTGACCCAGTTCGGCGCGTTGCCCTTGACGTCCATGTGCAGCGTGTGGACAGCGTCCACATACGACTTGTCGTCCGACTCGATGAACACAAAGCCCGACCGGTACAGTGACGCACGCACGAGTCCGTGGGACTTGTCCAGCGGCGGACAGAACGGCAGGCGGATCGAGTGGACGCTGCGGACCCATCCGCGCTTGGAGCTGTTGGTGTCGATGAACTCGTCGTGGCACTCGAGATAACACAAGTCGCGGTTACGTGCGAGTTTACTGGGCGACTCGACGGCCGTCCACTTGACGCCGACGTAGTGCTTCGGGTTGTCTTCGGTGGGCATGGCGAGGTTGTACAGTGTCTTCTGGTCCAAGAGGTCTTTGCCCACAGTCTGCGTGAAGCCGCTGAGCTTCATGGGCGTGTCCAGCTTGAAGAAGTCGGCGATGTCGTCGATGCTCGCGTAGATGCGCGTGGAGCCGCGCAAGTACGTGATGGACTTGGCGTCTTCGCTGGCGCTGGCGTCCATGCCTTGGAACACTTCGACGCCGTCTTCCGACGATAGATGGACCCAGTTCATGGGTCCGCCGGTCTTGCGCGAGTAGTACACGACCTCTTTACATGCGCGCTTCGCTAGGTTCACGAGATACTTGGTTTCCTTGGCGTTGAGCTGCGGCGCGCGGAAAAAGTCGTCGGGTAGTGGCAGTTTTCCTTCCATATTCGACTTGTTGGCGGCGCTGTATTGGGCAGGGGACGATGCGCGCGCGGTGCGTAGTGACGGCCCTGGGGGCACGACGGTCTGGCGCATGTTGGCGTGGTTGCTGCCGCCGCTGGAGACGCTGCCGTGGCCGCCGCGCGTCGAGATGCCGTCCGCCATATCAGATACTCGCCGTGGATGCGGCGGGTTTTGTTGGTGTTGGTGTTTTTACCAACAAATGTGGCCCTCCAACACGTTACCAACACGCGCAACAGAGACCGATACGATGCCTATTGTGGCGTGAACGGGCGAACTCGACACGATTCCGTCGTTGGAAGACTCTCTTCCTGCTCAAGCGCAATGGAGGGAGAGGATTGAGGAAAACGTCGCGTTGTATGCACCGTTGGTGGTCCTCGTTCCCGCTTGCTGAGCCGGCTTCTACGACGAGCTGCAATGCACCGAGCTCTATAGAAATCGCCTGGCAACGCCTTGTGGACTGCCTGGGACTTCTGATTGATCCTCCGAGACGAACCGCTTCGCCTCCTCCGCAAATTCAGCCACGGACAGTGCAATTGGCCCAGAGGATGCGGGCGATCGATCCCAATGCGATTGCCGTCAACGTCCAACGCCAACGCCAACAACCAACACACAAACGCCAACAAAACAACGCCAACGTTGGCGGTGTGCAATGCGCTCTGGCGGTGAGTCGGACCTTTTCTTGTGTCGCCGTCAGGTCGTTCCAGCACATGCGCCAGCATCGTGCAAGGCGCAGAGCCACTCTGGGGAAAATCAGAGCAGATTGTTCGATTGGCCACCATACCAATTTCAAGTGAAGAACACTAAAGTTGTGTTGACTGGCACTGGACACAAGCCCTAGTCCTGACTCGTGTGCACATTTTGGCTTCAAGGGAACTGGCGTTGGCCAATGGGAAAAGCTGGTTCTGAAATTTGACGCACATTTTGAGGTTTTGCGGAAGGTTTTCATGAAGAGGTGCTTTCATCGATCAAGAGTCGCGCTTTTAGACTTCGTGGCGCCGATGGACACCATGGATATCAATCTGCATTCTCCAACACACAGACAGTAGATGGGGATAGGGCGAGATCAGAGAGACTCGCGTGTTGTTCCACGTGGCCACCGTGCTGGGCGGTTCCTTCAGAAAGCTGAACAGGTGGTCGGAAATACAAATCGGTGGAAATCCCTCGTTTTCGTTTATGTTAAATGAAAGGTTTTTTACGACCTATGTGTCTCCACCGACGTATCGTTTTGAGTATAGTATTATTTTATAAGGGTAGTTGATGTGCTTGCTGCTGTTGCACCAGCTGGGGAACTGTTCGGATGAAGCGACTTGGATGAGCGGCCTGCAAGATGCAACCTGCTGACCAGTTTGGCGGCGGGCGGCGTGACTGACGAGTGGCGCTGCGCGCTCATGCAATGGAAGCGACAGGAACGACGGCCACGATCCAGAAGACAGAAGCTGCGCGTATGCGGAGCGATACCTGCAGCTGCGAGCGTGAAGGCCGCTCACTCCTTCGGCTCGTTCTCCATTCGCTACAGACGTAGACCTCCCCATGTGAGTGGATACGACGCACCAACGGATGCTCCATTCCGGAAGTACGTACCTGTCGAATGGCTTTGAGAAGGCGCAGGCGCTCCTGCTTCACGCGCTTCTTCTTTTCAAACGCAGCAGTGGAGGCGGCGACCGCGCGACTCCATTGTTCATGGACGCGTTGCCTTTCAGCTTCGTGCTCCAATCGCTCGCGTTCCAACGCCTCGGGCGTCGACTGCGCAGCCTCCTGTACATCAACTCACCGTTAGCACCACGCCTCCACACAGACCACTAGTCGTACATGTACCATAACGTACGGTCGCTTGGAGCTCTGCTGCGATGGTCGCGAAGACGCGCCGCGCCTTGCGCTTCTGCATATTCTTCCGCTTGGTGCGTGGCTTCCCCATTTTCGTCAACTTCGGTGTGGAGACAACGACGCAATATCATATTTTAGAGGCTACAATGTATTTAACACAGGTCCTTTGTAAATCAATATATATTATCACAGGTTTGACGTACCCTTTCGCGACCGTCGGCCATTTCGATCTTGAAGACGCAAGAGGAAACGAAGTTGACCAGAAGACAGTCGACGCCGCCGACCGAAGCGCCTCCATCGCATCCAAAATCACTTCCACGCCGCCACGCTGTAGACAAGCACCACCGCACTGTCACAGCCAGTCGATGAAGGGGTCACTCGTCCATTTTGACCACCAGCAACGCCAGAATCGTCCATAAACCAAGGCCACAATGTTTGAGAAGGTCGTCGAGTCGATCCTCGTCGAGTACGTGTCCGAATGGGTCGAAGGCCTGGACGCCGAGAAGATGAAGATCGCGCTGTTCGGCGGCAAGGTCGAAGTGCGCGAGCTCAAGCTCAAGACAGGCGCATTAGACAAGTTCCAGTTGCCGCTGCGCGTGAAAGCCGGTACGTTAGGACGGCTTGCACTCAAAGTGCCGTGGAAGCGGCTCACGAAAGAGGCGGTCAAGCTAGTGATCGAAGACGTGTTCCTCATGGTCGTGCCGGCGCATCAGGACGAGATGCAGAGGCTCAAGGGCAACAACTTGCTGGACGACGCGCAAGATTCGTTGGAGTTGCGTATGCGTTTTGCCAAGCAGCAAGAGATTCGCGTGCGTGAGCTGTTTGAAAAGAGCAAGAACGACGACACACGACGCACGTCGGACGCCGACGAAAGCTCAGGCGCCAACAGTCCCGGTGGGAGTGGGGATACGACGTCTGGGTGGGGCTACAGAGAGAAGATCCTCCACAATATCCTCGACAATGTGTCCATTGAGATCAAGAATATCCACATCCGATACGAAGATACGTCGCAAATGCTGTCGAAGAACCCGTTTGCAGTGGGCATCACGATCGACTCGATTCTCGTGAACACGACCAACGCCAACGGGATCGTGACGTTTGTGGACCGAGCTCAATCGCACACACCGTTTGTACACAAGATCCTCGAGATTGTGCAGGCTGGGCTGTACTGTGATGACACGCCAGTATCTCAAGAGCTCATCACACGACGCAGTAAGCCCCCGCCAGAGTCGTACATCATCAGTCCGTTCAATATCAGCGCCAAGATGACGGTGAATCACGACGAAACCACGAGTTTTTCGATCCCAAAGCTCCAGCTTGTCGCGGATATTGGATCGATTCTAGCCACAGTGACGGAGACCCAGTGCAACGATGTCATCAGTGCCGTGAACTACGTGTCGACCCACGAGATCTACCTCAAACGCATCCATATCCGCAAGAAACGGCCCAAAATCCCTATCCGCCGTGATGCCAAGTCGTGGTGGATGTACGCGTTCTATGGTGTCCAGATCCTCTACGGCCTCGAGTCGAAGAAGGCGTCGGCTGCGATGGCGAGCGGCATGATGTTGTCGTCCAAGGCCAAGGCCAAGTGCACGTGGAAGCTGTTCGGTGAGCGTTGGATGCAGCGCAAGGAGTATATTGTGCTTCAGAAGAAGATCCTCAAGGCAGTTGCGAAAAAGACACCGGCTGAGGCACTCGTGGGTGATCGGATCCGAATGACGGAACTCGAAGACGAGCTCGACGTCGACACAATCGTCTTCTTCCGGTTGTGTGCTGCCCAAGAGCTCGAAATGGAAGGAAGCCGACAGGATTCAGTCAAGAAGCTGACGTGGAAGGCACGATGGAAGGCAGGCAGCAGTGGTAGCAGCAGTAGCGCTGATGGTGCGCCGGCGGTGCTCCGGAAGCTGGATCCGCTTGAGAAGTTGCTCCTGTACACGACGATCGGAGACCAGTTGAACGCGTCGTCCACTGTAATCGCTGCGAAAGAGCTGGAGCGACTCAACTCCAAGGCGATCCTGTACGCATTGGATCTGGCTGTCACGAGTTTCACGTTCGCCCTTGTTGAGCCTGTTCGAGCCAATGGGTCGGTTTCTACTGCAGGTATCAAGCCGAAGGAATTTTTGCGTTTTGAGCTCGATCAGTTCGTGTTCGCCATCTTTCAACGCACCAACGCCTGCACGATCTCGTCGAGTATCCGCTCGATCCAGATGCTGGACTACAGTCACATGACGCCAGGCCCATCCGGGAACCCACTGCCACAGCCGCTGTTCTACACTCTCGCACCATCCCCCTCGTCAAAGGAAGCGACTACAGCCACTGCAGAAGGTGATGCTCCTGTTGAGCAGACCCCCAAGTTTGTCGAGCTGAGTATCGACTCGTCCGAGACAAAGTTCAAGCTTAGCTGCGCCTTTCAGCCGTTCCGATACATCCATCATCTCGCTGTGGCGTCCAAGCTGCAAGGATACTTCGTGATTCAAGTGGAAGTCGCACCAGAGCTCAAGGAAAACGCCGAAGAAGCCCTGGCAAATTCGTCTGTGTGGTTGAACAACGCTGTGTTTTCCAAGCCACCGCCCGCTGCCGTGCGAGCGGCGGAAAAACAAAAGCACTCTCGGCATCGACAAGACAGCAAAGCAGTTCCCGTCCGGACAGTCGAGTTCAGTGTTGTGCTGCCTCTTGTGGACGTATTCGTGCTGAGCAGTGGCACTTCTCCGATCCTCGAGGCTAAGCTGTCCGACATCATCTTCAAGAGCGGTAATCTGCTGGACACATTCGAGTTTGCCGTAGACGGCGTGGAGATCACATTTATCGATGGCAAATCCACTAAGGAGACATCGATTGACAGCCAAGAACCCAAGCATTCTCTGGCTGTGAAGCCACAAAATGAGTCGAGTGAGAGAACCAGCAGCTACTACGAGCTCCAGAATCGAAAGCGGTCGACAATCTTACGCAAGACACGCATCATCTTCAGTGGAGAGAAGAAGACAGTGGAGAATCGCCCACCGAGTTGGGCCATGAAATGTACCGCACCGCCAATCTACTTCACGCTAACCAGTGCGCAGTACCAACAAGTCGTGCAGGCATCGGCAAATTGGGCTTCGTCTGCCAGCAAGCAAGAAGATCATCACCCCGCACTTCAGCGACAGGCCGCTACGCTCAATGTCTCCGACTCGACAAAGCCAGAAGTGCCCAAGCTGAAGCAAAGGCGGTCGAGCCAGATCGTTCTTGTGGAGGAGTTTGATCCGAACGACGAACGCTTCAGTCTATGTGTCCATATCCCCCAGATATTGATCGTGCTGGAAGGAGGTGGCGGGGTTCTCTCCGGTCCAGTGACAACTGCCGAAGAAACGACGTCACTACCGAAGCCCAAAGGATCCGAAATTGACTTGGTGCTGGACGTTCGACTGATCAACGTGGAAGCCAAGTTCTCATCAGCTGCCCAAGCAATTGTCGCCGACTTCCGTCAGTTGATGTTCTACAAGAAGAAAGGCACGCGGCCGCAGACGCGCGTCGATTCCCATGGCAAGAAGATCAAGCTTACAACCGCTGAAGCCATCTCACAAGTGAACGCATCGGGTCCGAACTCACGAACATCGAGCCTGAATGACCACCCGGAAGAGCCTGAGCCAGCGTTCCACCCAGAAACGGGCGAGCCGTCGAGCAAGCTCATCGAGATTGGCCAGAAAATGACGTTTATCGTGTCCAGCGTTGCTCCTTTCAAGGGGAAACTCAAGGCACAGCAACTGGTGATCTACTGGGACCACGACTTGCTCATCTCGCTCTTCCGATCGTATCTGTGGGGTAATGCGCTCGTGGCGAAGAGCGCACCGAGCAGTGCGTCGTCAAGCCGAACAAGCAGCAGCAACTCGACCAGATCAACACCAGACGCAGGCGATCACGATGCTGCTGCTATCGTGGACGAAGTCTCGTCGGCCTTTGAACCAGAGCCCGCGGCACCGTTTTCCCTTGAGATTTACGTGGAGAAGTGGTTCATTTTCATGCGTCCACAGAATACCCAGTCCTCGAGGTTCGCGCTGCGGTTACATGGCAAGGATATCGTGTGCAAGGTGTCCACAGGCACTACCAACTTCACGGGCATCGGTCTTTACTTCAAGAACGGCCTCTTCCTTGAATCGTCTCGGTACGTTGAGCCTGTGGACGAAGTGCCCGGTGGTGAAGACGTCTGTGAGCTGCTCAGTACGGAAAAACCACTGATGATCGACGTCGAATCCGCTGGAAATGGCATTCTCGCCCACCGCACGGGAGCTGCGACCTACGTGTCGATCCACGCCTCGAATATCGACTTGAACTACGTCCACGCCCATATCCAAGTGCTAGCAGACCACTTGAACAAGCAGATCATCGGGTTTTTCAGTTGGGTCGGTCTCCAGTTGCAACCACGAGATGTGAAAGTACTCAGCACGCGCACCAAGCTCGACATCAAGGCAAAACACATTAAAATGCTGTTACCGCGAGGTCCAGTGGGGAATCCGATCGAGCGACAAAAGAAACCTGAGCGGCTAGAGCTCACAGTAGCTCAACTCGGGATCAGCTCGCGTCCGTACTCAGCAAACCCGACTGTCGAGCAGCTTTTGATACTTGCTGACGATATCCAGCTTGCGTCGTTTCTCGTGGAAGCACACACACGGAATCACACGGACGCTGTCGCCTCTATAGACGAAACCGTCTCACGAGCGAAGGAAATCGAGACGAAGCAGTCTCGGGAGCACGCGATCGCGCTGTCCAAGACGATGATTTTGGTCCACGACTCGATTTTTGTCGACAACGTGAGTGTTCCAATCCCACGAAAGCACAAGAAGAAGAAGTCGGTAGCAAAAGCTGACGAAGCAGAGTTGGCAAAGGAGAAGGTCGCGAAGCCACGACGACCACTCGACTTGGATGATGTGGCCAAGGAGATGGAGAACTACTGCGGATTTATACGCGTTTCGCTGGTGAGACCGAGTGATTGGGAGGCAGAGGCACAAGCTCACGGCCATGCAAAGCGACCGCCGCATCTCTCCATCCGAGCTGGAAGTTGCGTGAAGCTCACTGTCGAGAAGGAGCAGATCGAGCTCATCACGTGTGTGATGGACGAGAATTTTGGCCGCTTGGAGCTCAAACCATCGACGGCAACACTGCGAGAGGGAGACGATGAGAAGCAAGTGATGGATGTCCAAGTCTCCATTGGCGACATGTCGTTGGGTCTACTGCGTCCAGCATCAGCGGAATCGAAGAGGGCGCGCGACGTGAACGACCGTGAAGGCGTGATGGAGCGGATGGTGGGACGAATCGACTTGGAAGACGTCCACGTATCTGTGCTGGGGTATGCATCGTCGCGTGGACAGCAGCGCATCGTTGCTTCTCGCGCTCGCTTTTGGCGTGTCGATGCCATTCAGACAGAGCGACTGGACGCGAAAGGCAACCTCGTTTCTCAAGTGGAACACCACGAAGTCGAATGTGGCGAAGCTTACTTGGTCTCACCTCAGGACAGTGGCTTGCAGTGCATCGATGTGACGATTGATCAGCATGGCGGGCCGCCTCATTCGTCCCAGCCTCTAGAAGCCCGTCTCCACGTCGATGCGTGTGCGCTGCTGCCTTCGTTTGCAACACTAATCACACGAGCGATGCCCTTTCTTGTGATTGATCCGAATTTCCAAGGCTACGAGAAGAAGAAAGGCGGTCCAGTGAGCGTCTCCGTTACGACCGGTATGGTCCACTGCATGCTTGCGCAGCACCAAGTGCCAACATTCGCCAGTAACGATGATGATGAAGCCCAGGAGAAGCAGGCGGATGCTCCTCCACTGAATCTCGTGCTCAGTGGCTGTGCCGTTGTGCGGTATAGTGACGTGGAAGATGGCTTGAAGCATATTCAAGTGTTCGGTCGAAAGATGTCGATAGAGATCTCAGCCAAGTGGCCGCCACCGCCAGAAGACTCCAGTGCCGACACTGTGCCTCCGTCTCCGGCGGCGACTCCAACGTACGTGTCAACACCTCGCACCACTCGAAGTTCTACGATTGGTGCACCACCGCCATCTAGGCGAGCAGCTCAAGATCTGGCAGACTACCGACGCGTGCTGTGCGATGACTTTGCAGTCGATTTGGACCTTGTGGATACGGAGGAATTCGACGGCACGATGAAGATCTCCGCGTCGCTCACGCATTTCCACGCCGTGCTGTGTACATTCGACTTGTTCATGCTCACACAAGTCCAGACGATGCTCGACTCGGCGTCCAAAGAAGTCGCAGCGAATGCTAATTCGCGCCACAACTCCCGAACAAACTCCAAGTTGCGGTCGCGAAGGCTGGCTAACGGCAGTCACAACAGTTCCAAAACGTCGTCCGTGGCGGTTGGTGGTTCTTCTGTGGACAACAGTGAGACGGCGCTGATCAAGCGCCTGATCGTGAGCTTGATGCTGGAAGACGCCAGTGTGACGTTTGTGCGTGAGATCGGCGAGTACTTCTCGCCGTTGGCTCGAGTCTACTCATTCTGTATGATGTGCAACATCAACATCGAGTCTCTCATCCCGCCCCCGCGCCCTCTATTACCCGCTCAGTCATCGTTGCAAGCCGATACCTCGTCAGTGCCATCGACTCCACCTCAAACCGTTGACATTCGCCTCCACTTCACGGAGGAGAGTGAAGGAGAGCTCCGTGAAGACGAAGGTCTCAGTGCCTGGGCATTCAACGCTGTGCTCGGATCGTGGGAGCCCATCATCGAGCCATGGACATTCACGTTAGCGTTGCGGATCGAGACGGACGGCAGAGGCAAAGCTTCAACCAAAATGGAGATTGCAGGCAGTGAAGCGCATTCTTTGAATGTCAACTTCTCCCCGCGGCTGCTGGACACTTTCTGCGCGATCGCCAAGGAAATTGAGCCACTTTCACAGTCGGATACTGAGAAGAAGAGACCCATCCCGGCAGCGAACGCGAGCGTGATTTCCTGCGGCTTCTACTTGGCGAACGACACCGGAGTGAGCCTTAGCTACTGGGTGAGCGATCACACGGCAACGGCACCAACTGGCAAGCATTTACGTGGCTTCACATACGCGCCTCGCAAGAAACGTATCCCGGAAGTGCTACAGCCTCGCCACAAAGTACCACTCAAGCTCTCGACTGCGATCTTTCCATCGCTACCCAACGATCAGACGTTGTCGTTCAACTGGGGAGATGAGGACTGGCATCCCCTGACGGACGTTCGTATCCACAGTGCCGGCAAGTACATCTACTCGGTGCTTCCAAAGGCAGCGTCGCGAACTGCTAGTCGAACGTCGTCCTCGACGTCTTCATCGTCAGCAAGCGGGGCTTCTAAACTAACGGACGGCTCACCCAAGGTTCTACTCGCATTGTTTGACATCTCGGCCGTGTTTGGATACCGCACACTCACGGTCTCCTCACTCGTAAGAGTGTTCAACGAAGCCGACATCGCGATTGACTGTGCCATGCTCAGCGATGACGGCAAGACGATCACAGACATCGGCGTGATCGAGCCACAGAGTGCGTGCGGCGTGCCCATTACCATGATCCGCTCAGTCGCGGGCGTCCGCGTACTCATTCGTCCTCACCGCGTCGACCCAACGAGCTTCGGATCACCGGGCAAGGCCGACATGTCTGCCGGTTTGACCGCAACAGCTGGAGCGGACCAACCAGCACTGGCACAGACGCTTGTGTGGAAGAAGGAGCACCGCTGGAGCAACGAAATGCTGATCAACGACAAGGAAGAGAGCCTCGAGAGCATCGCCGCGTGTTCGCTGGTCTTGGACGACTACGACTGCAAGTGCCAGCGCATGTTTGACGGCTCGCAACCTCTCCACGTGAGCCAAATTTGCCGAGCCAATGGGTCGTTCTTCCGTGTGTGGCACCGTATTTTCACAGCGTCCAACGGCAGCAGTCTCAAGTACGCGCATTTGAGAGTTTTCCCGACGTTGACGTTTGAGAACACGTGCGGCGTGCCGATCTTTGTCGTGGCGTTTGTTTTCAAGAAAGTACGCCGCGCTGGCGTTTCCCAAGACCGAGAGTACTCGCATATCGTCGCGTCGGAGAAGATCCCGGCGCGTGGCAGCACGCAGCTCCTGTCATCATCGCTGCAAGAAAGCACCTTCTGCTCCATTTCACTCACGGGGTTCAGCTGGAGCAAGCTGTTCTTGCTGCCTAGTACGTTTAACAGTGCGACTCCAACTGGCGAACGAGCTACGACCACAACCAGTCAGCCCACGACTCCAGTGGCTACGAGTGGACTTTCGTCAATGATGGCAAGCGCTGCCGCGGCCGCGGGCTCAGCGCCGGGATCGCTTTCTTCGACAACTCGAGCAAATTCAACGAACGAAGAAATCCTGTGTTCGGTGGAAGACTTCAAGTCGCGCAAGGCGTCGATCAACGTCACGCTCCACGGCGCGACAACGGAGACCGCGCTACGAAGAGTGGTGATTCAGCCCAAGTATTTGATTCGGAACGAGACCAACATGGCGCTTACGTTCGAACCAGGTGTCAAATCCAAGCCGCGGTTAGCTGTTCCAGGAACGAAAGGGTTCTTCTCTCTTCCGTCCCCGACGTTTTCCAGCTCCAAGCCAGCGGCGACTTGCTGTGGGTCACCGCAGTTGGAGATGATCCACAGCAAACTCAACGCGTTACACGGTGCGACGACCACGTCGGCGACTCCGGCGTCGTTCTTGCGGAGCAAGTTCACGAAAGGATCAGCCAACCCGACCGCCCCAGGAACACCAACGGCGTCAGGATCTTCAAGAATGATCGGCAGTGAAGTCGACGAGACCGAGCATTTTTACTGTTCGGAGACCAACCTCATCAGTATTCAGATCGAAGGCAACACGCAGCCAACGTCCGGCGTCTCCCAATTCCGCTTGGATGCTGCCGTTGGTGGAACCAACAGCACGATTCGGTTGTTCGACGAGTCCAAGCAGCAATGGCACGATGTGGTCGTGATTCTGGAGCAGATAGACGCCTTCACGACGAAAGCCACGTTTGTCGAGCGATATGTGTTCCTGAATCGCACTGACCTCAACTTGTTGGCTGTGCCTGCGTGTGATATCATGGGATCAACGTCCCAAGATCCAGCCAGTGGCCTACCACTCACGCCACACACGTCGACGCCGTATCATTGGGCATGTCGCCAGACGCCACCGTCCGATCCCTCCATTCGTATCAAGGTGTCCGACCCGAGCGTCACAGGCTGGCGATATAGTAGTCGGTTCTCTCTTCATGAGGTAAGTGAGACCGCACTCAAGCTCAGCAACAAGTACACGAGCCAGGTGCTTGTCGTACGCGTCGAAGTTCGAGTCGAGTCATCTGTGCGGGTGTTCGTTGTGGTCTCCAGTGAAGACCACGCATCGTATCCGCTGTACCGTGTCATGAACTCGTCAGCCCAGGAGATCATCCACTTCAAGCAGTCTTTCGACGGTGGCAGTGGCGATCTGTCCGATCAAGCCGGTACGACCACCGACTACAATCGTGGTGTCACGCAGCGACTGTTTCCAGGCGAAAGCACGTGCTTTGGCTGGGATGAGGCCTTCTTCTTGCAGTCGCTGGACCGAGTGCTCGAGATCTCGTACACTTCTGAAGCTGTTCATACGAAAGTATTACTCGACCAGCCTGGCGAGGCCCAGCGCATTGAGCTTCCCGCCACCAAGAACAAGCCTGCCGCAAGCGTGTACGTGCACTGGTACTTGAACGGCGTGACCAAGACGATTCACATCCACGACACACAGCTTCCACGTGACAAGCTCACCGGCAAGCTCAACGTTGACGTACTGAGCCAGAGTCGTACCGTGGGCATGATCACGCCAGTGATCTCAGAGATGGCGCTGCAGCTCACGATGCCCAACATGATGCTGTCGATCCTGAACAGCGCGCCTGAGGAAGTGCTGCTCTTCACGGCCGAGAACTTTGACTTCAAGTACGCGAGTTCGCGCGGCCAACACGATGAGTTCGAGGTCAAGATCGGATCCTTCCAGCTCGATAACCAGCTCTCCAATGCCGTGTTTCCTGTCGTGTTCACACCCACACCACTGACAATGACGTCGACGTTTGATTTGATGCCGTCGTCACCTCCAAGGAAGACTCCCACCGTACAGTCGCCTTCTCACGTCAAGTCTGGCGACAGCTCCAAGGACTTCTCGGACCAAGACACGTTCTTCCACTTGTCGATCTTCCGTCTCAGCTACGGGGATGACGTGGATTATCTCAAGTACATGTCGGCGATGGTCCAGCCTGCACGGCTTCAAGTGGACGACTTCCTGATCATCTCCGTGGCGCTGCTTTCGTCCGACTGCTTGCACGTCGTCCAACGGCACTACCCACCACAAACCAAGCGGAAGGAAACGGCAGCGTCCGACCCAGACGAGTACAGCACGAGTGCGAGTGGAGCTAGTGGTAACACAGGTACCACTAGCTCAGCAGCGGGAACTGAAGTACCAGCGTCCACACTTGACCACGAGACTGTGGTGATGAAGAAGATCCCTCCGTCCGAACGGCGCATGTACATCGAGACGCTCGAACTCCATCCGTTCAAAATCCAAGTCACGTTTCAGCAGAACAACCTGAGCAAAGCGCCGTTGTTTGACGATGGCCAGTCCAACTTCTTGCTGCCAGTCGTGTTCATGGTGCTCAAATCAAATCTCGTGAACGTGGACTCGGCATCCATCAACCTGAACGCGCTCCACATCTACCACTCGTTCACGACGCAGCCGTTCATGGTCTCTGCCATCCAGCAACACTACGCGTTCCAGGGCATTCTGCAAATGTACTCACTACTTGGCTCGGCCGATATCCTCGGTAATCCGTTGGGGCTCGTCAAGAACCTTGGCACGGGCGTCAAGGACTTTTTCTATGAGCCCATGGCTGGCATGGTCAAGTCTCCGAAGGAATTCGTGCTCGGTCTGTCGAGAGGCACGACAAGTTTGGTCAAGAACTCGGTCTACGGTACGTTCAACGCAGCGAGCAAGTTCACAGGCACGCTGTCGTCCGGAATCGCCGCGTTGTCAATGGATAGCGACTACATCAAGGCCCGCAACACTCGCAACAGACAGGAAGTCGCGACGCACATCGGCACGGGGCTGTTCTACGGTACCAAGCAGCTCGGTCAGGGCATCTTTGCCGGAGTCTCTGGGGTGATCACTGCGCCCGCGTTGGGTATGTACAACAACGGACTCACTGGCTTCGTGGAAGGCGTCGGCAAGGGTCTCATTGGCGTCGCAGTCAAGCCCACGGCAGGAATTCTGGACTTGGCGGCAAGAACTGCTGCTGGCATCACGGCCACGACCACTGTCTTTGACAAAAAGGCACGGGATTCACGAATGCGTTTGCCTCGTATGATGCACACAAGCGACAAGCGACTGCGCGTGTACTCGAATGACGAGGCCATGATCTGCCAGCTTCTCCACCGCTTACCGCAGAAACTGCTACGCAACGAACACTACGAAGCGCACGTGTTCATTCCAGTGTATCGAGCGGTCATCGCGACGTCGCACCAGTTTTTCCACGTCGATTTCAACTCGATCGCCGGCGTCGCTCCGTCGCATCCACGCATCACGTGGAAGTTCCCATTGAGCAGCGTCTGGGGAGCCCAGAAGACGGCCAAGGGCGTCAGCATCTTCATCGGCTCGGCCTCTCACGTCAGTCTCACGAGCACCACAGCCAGCAGCTCAGCACCTTCCTCACCGTCACCAGCAGGCAGCTCGTTCCAGTCAGCGACCGTGACCAAGAGCTCCATGACGACCGTGCTCGTGCCCATGAAAGACTCGGAAGTCGTGATCATGGATCGACTACTGAAGTGCGTCTCGGAGCTCGTCGCCAAGCAGCGCGAGCGTGCGCCCGTAACGGAGACCTTCGCATCCCCACTGCCTCGCAACTCAATCGGCATGGTGCTGGAGCCCGTACGCGACTCCAACAAAGTGGCCGGCTACGAAGGCTACGGAGGGCGCGTGGTCGACGTCTTCGCAGGCTCGGCGTGCTACCGCGCGGGCGTCGAAGTCGGCGACATCATCGTGGGCTTTGGCCAGCAGAAGTTCGAAGCCGGAGACCACGGCAGCGCACTACGCACGCAACTGTCGATGATGAGAAAGGGCGACAAACTGGAGCTGCTCGTGCTGCGGCATGGCGAGACCAAGCTCATCAGCGTCGTCACTGAGTGAGCCGATTAGAGGCGAGCACGAAATACCTATTACTTCGAAGTATATTCTTCTTCGATAGAGAGACGAATCACTTCGTCGATGACACCAAGCTACATGTATTATATTGATTCGTATTGTATTGGATCCACGCAGCCCCTCGATCTATTCCATCTACGCTATCTACACTATCTACACTACTAGAATCTCTATCACATTCACAGTACGGCCTGCTTCACTTTCAGATTCAGCGCCGCCACGTCTTCGGACCAGCCGACGCTTTCGCTGTCGCTGTCGTCCTCCGAGTCGCTCATCAGGTTGAAGCTCTCTTGAATCTGGTCGAACGTGCGCTGGACGCTTGGGTTCTTGCCCACGCCGGCGACCTTCTCGAGTCGCTTGGAGCTGTTGAACTTGCGGTAGATACGACGCGCAGACAGCAGATCGCGTTGCTCGTCATCGCTGTCCGAGCTGTCGTCCAGATCTCCGTAGTGGCCGGCAGACGCATTCGCGACGTCGAACGTGTGGCTGCGCTGCAACGTGCCTTGCTGACGGCGTGGGTGTCGTCTTTCATCGTCGTCCTGGTTCGACATCGACATCCGCAGCAGTTCCTCGAAGTCCACGTCGTCGATGTCGTCCTGGTTGCTCGAGTTCACACTCGCTTGCTCGCGTTCGGAAGCCGCAATCTTTGCGACAGGCTCATCCGCTGGCTCGTCATCGTTCAGAGACTCACGGTTCAATACGCTGCCCTTCAATACCCCTGCAGCGTTTGCGGTGGGCTGGTTCACTGGTTCTTCATCGTTCAGGGACTCGCGGTTCAACACACTCTCCTTCGCAACCACCGCCGTCGCTTCGTGAGGTGCCGTTTCTGAAGATCTGGACTGGAAACGAGACGGGATGTAGGCTGGTGGTGGCGGTGGAGGCGCGCGACGCGGTGGCACCGTTGGCGGACGCGTGGTGGGTTTGCTGGCATCACTCGTCGATGGCTTGTCGCTAGGGTTGAAGTCACCAGCCTCACTGCTCGGGTCCTCCGCAATCGGCATGGATGGCTTCAACTGTGGCGAGCGAGGGTCGTCGTTGAACATCAGGTCTTCATGGGAATGCGTGGATGGAGCGGTGGATACCATGGTACCGTTGTACAAGTCAAATCGGGGTGTCGTTGACACGCTATCGCGGGACAAGATGCTCGCTTCGGTCACCTGGATACGCACCGATGTAGGTCGAGACTCAGTCGATCGAGTCGACAAGATGCTGCCAGGCTCCTTCTTTGACGGGCGTCCGTACAGCGGAGGACGATCCACCATCGACGCTGGCTTCATTGGTGACGTCTTGATCACAGCATCAGGTGGCGGGCTTTCACTATCGCGGGTAGCATCCGAATCGGCGAGAACCGAACCGTCCTGGAATGGACCTCCATGCATGGACCCGCTGGTGGCACGCGAGAGGTCGATCGTGGGCCGGTCCTCACTGGCGTCGCGCATGTAGAACGGTTGGCCGTGGAACTGGCGCATCTCCGAGTCCAAGTAGCGGGTATCACAGTCAGTGGTGGTGTATACCGACGACAAGTCTGAAATGTTGAAGTTGCGCCGGTGGAACGGCACGTCCATGATGTCCATGGTGTCTGTGTGGCTGGACGCCATCAAAGCATCTTCCGTCGTCATGAAGGCAGATGGTGACGGCGGTGGAAGAGCTGGCGTGGATTCGAACTCGTGCGACTTGGTCTCTTCCTCTTCATCCTCATAGTAGGTTGGCGGCGCCCTTGGTACATGGGCAGACGCTTTCACGTGAGGAACAAACTCTGGCTCGTCGTCCCCCGAGCCAACCGAGCCTTCAGTGTCTTCGTCATCCACACTTGGGTACGCTCGCACCAGTGTCTTCGCATCTTGATACGCCTGATCGATGGACGCCGCCTTCGAATCACCCTCTGCCAACTTGCCTGCTGCACCGTTAGCGGTATGTGCCTTTCCGACCTCGTACGAATCGATGTCGATGGATCCGGTCGACGAGACGGAGCTCGTTGAATTGCCTCGACCCCTCACGGGGCTCGATGGCGGCTGAGGCTTCGCCGCGTCTGGATCAAGTGCGCTGTAGTCGTACAGCGAGTGCGGGATCTTGAACGTACCTCGCGAATCTCTCGTACTCAGTCGAGACTTGCGTCGCGGACTCGTCGTGGGCAACGCCGACTGCTTGGTGCTGCTTCGAATTTCCTCCGTTCGGCGCATGTCGAAGTCGTCCTGCTTGGCACGAGTACTGCGTCGATCGAACAGCGACGCCGGCGGAGGTGGAACTGGTGGATCCTCTGGTTGTGGTGGCGCGACCGGCTTGCTCTGTGGTTGCGCCATAGGAGCGTATCCGTGTCCATTGCCACGAGATTCACGAGGCTTGTCGAAGAGACTGCGCGAGTCGTACGCGTACCCACCGGGGGCACTAGCTGGCTGAGCGTCTCCAGCATGGTGGCGAGAAGGGCGTCTCATGCGAGCTCCAGGGTCCGTGCTCAATGGCTCGGGGTACGGAGCCCGCGGCTGCATGCGGTGGCCAGGCTCGGTGTCACGCGTACGTCGTGACGAGCGTCGGTCTGCGTGGTGGCGCATGGACTGCAAGAAGATCTTGCTCGGTCCTTCTCTGTTGGTCGAGTGCGGGTGGAGACCCGCTCTCTCTCCAGGCATCGCCTCCGTGATGATCGACGCGCGGTGGTTATCGTCGTGGTACCCAAGCAGACTCAGCGACGTCGACGCGCGTGGCTGCTCCAGCACGTTACTAGACTGACCCGTCGCGATCATTTGGTAGCAGTGCAGACAGATGCGAAGCTTGATGGTCTCCAGGAACTTGGCGTTGGTCACGTCGAACTCCTTGCTGCACGCGCCACACACGACCTCTCCACACTTGCGGCAGTTCATCTTGCGCAGCAGCAAAAGACTGAAGCTGTCCTGGCACACGTTGCATCGCGACCGATACTTCTTGGGCACGAGCTCGAGATCGCTCAGATACCGCTGCTCGTTGAGCCGCTTGACGCGCAGAATGCCCTTGAGCCTGCTGATCCACGCCACGCGCTCGCGTAAGTACGACTGCGGCATCTTGGTGTTGTTCTTGAGGTTCATCTGCAGCATGTGGATGATATCCACGTGTCCAGGACGGTCCGACTCGACCACAACGATGCCCGAGTGGTAGAAACTGCCGCGTACGAAGCCAAACTCCCGCGAGAGCTCGTCACAACCAGGCAGTTTGATCGAGTGGAGACACAGCACCCATCCTTTGCGTCCAGTCGAGTCCATGAACTTGTCCTGGCACTCCAAGTAGCAGTAGTCGCGGTCGTCCAGGCCCTTGGGACACTTGGTCGCGACCCACTTGGCCGTGACTTGGTGCAGAGGCTTCTCACGTGTACGCGGACTCAGCGTGTACAGTACGACGCTGTCGAAGAACAAATCGCGGTGCGAACGGCCGAACTCCTTCATGGAGCGTGTCGTTGGTAGATCGAAAAGCGCCGCGATTTCCTTGATACTGCCGGGCACGCTGGTCACGCCGCACATGCTCGTGGGCTCGGAGCTGTACGTGCCGCGCGAGAAGCCGGCGTAGAGCTGCACGTCGTGGTACTTCTCGACATGGCGCCATTGGATCGGACCGCCGGAAGACCGCGCACGCTCCACGACTTCTTGTGCCGCTTCGCAGGACTTACGCACGAGATACGCGCTCTCTTTGTGGGACAGCAGCGGCGTTTCGAAGTAGTCGTCGCGCAGCGGGATCCACGGCGCGCCGCTGCTGCCGTTGGACGTCGCGGGGGGCATCGTGGACGCGTAGATACGTACAGAGATGGCAGGATGTACGTGGTGGTGGTTGGTTGCCTTTGTTGGCGTTTCTTCCGTCCTTTTGGAAGTGTGGGTGGCGACGCGCGAGGCGAATATGCAGGACGACGATGGCGCCAGTCCGCGGGCCTGATTTGTTGGTGGATTTTAGACTTGTTGGTGAGACTCTCCAACACCAACAAACAAAGAAGGACGACCTTCGATGCTCAAGTTCCCAACACGGTGGCGTGACGACGGCGTGGCTACTCTTGGTCAAGTCAAATCAGCGGCAAGCAAGCAAACGTCCCACGCCTGGAGCGACATTCGTGCAACATTAGGTGTCCTGGCCACAGGGTTCGCTGCTGACGCAAGTCAAGCTGGTGCGGAAGAGGGCCGCGAAAACTTGAGCCACTTGGCTTCACGAGCAGACGACAAGATGCTTGGAGAAGTTCGCAAAAGCTTCAGAAAAAGAGTTGGCCTACTGTCACTGGTGCGAGGGAGAGAGTGCTTGTTCTTCGAAACGAAAGAAGGGGTAGGTTTGCGTAATGTCCATAAACTCGGATAAAACCTCAATATTGCCTGGATAGTTTATCCCCGTCAGAACCGATCGTACTTACACGAGTGCCGACTGGGAACAACTTCCGCTCCTGATGTTCTTGAGTTGGCGTTTTGAGTGAGTTCCCTCCCACAACATCCGCTTGCTTGCCCACGTGCCGCTCCTGCCGCAAGTCGCAACGGCACAGGCGACTCTGTTGTGAGTCCATCAGCACCAGGGAAAGGCCGCTCAGTACCCGACACCGCGGCATAGCGTGACGACTCGTAAGCGTCCGTCAAGTCTCATCCGAAGCAGCTCTGCACGTCCGACTCGACGACCGCTCATCGCCGTCGTCGCCAGTTAGTCCCGCCCCTCCGTCTATCCTATAGCTGTTCTGTTAGACCTGCTCCACGTCCCGCACCATGCAGTCTTCCAACGGTACGTTCTCCTCTTCCCATTCCCGTTCTCCCAACTGTTCTCGCCACTAGATGTTGGCGAAAATGACGACATTATGTCTAACGTTGGCGTGTGATTGGCGTTTTGTTGGCGTTTTATTGGCGTTTGGACCTCTTCATCAGATAACCACCCGCGCCGTGTGAGCAAGGCGCACTCCATGTCGTCCGAGCGCAGCATGAGCAGCGCCACGGGCGGCGGGCGTCTGCAGTTCAAGTCCAAGCGTCGCTTCCTGCTCAAGCTCACGCCCATTGAGGCCCGTGAGCTGCTGCCAGGCGACTACGGCAACCGCGCACGTAACGTCTACTGTACACTCGTGCTGCTGGACGCCAACATGCGCGAGATCAAGGGCGAGAAGCAGCGCACGCCGGCAATCCGTCAGCTGCAGCCCGTGTGGAGTCCGCTCAAGTCGGCCGTGCTCAAGTCCATGGAGAGCTCGGTCGAATCCCACCAGCCACTGGGCATTGGCGCCGCGGCGGCCCAGGAAGAGTACACGTTTGGCACGCAAGTGAACTTGGCGCGTGCCAAGTACTTGCTCGTGAAGTGCAAGGACAAGGGCCGCGTGGACTCGGACGATCTCGGCCGCTTGCTGCTCAGTCTGGAAGACCTGAACACGAGCGGCGAAGAGCGCGTCGCGTGGTACGATCTGCAGATCCGTCCAGGCGGGAAAATGAAGAAAGTGCAGGGAAAGATCCGCATTTCGAGCCGCATTGTGCGCGAGCCGTCGTTGTGGCAGCTCTGGTCGTGTGCCGAGCAGATGCGCAAGGAAGTGCCGAGCAAGGACCGGTCGCTGTACCTCAAGCCGCATCCGTGTGTGATCACGGGCAAGGAGGCGACCGAGTGGATGCTGTGCCACGGTCCGAATCGTCCCATGGCTGGTGGTGTGACCTGTTCGACCGAGGAAGAGGCGATCTTGCTGGGCTCGTGCCTGATGCGTGCGGGGATCCTGACTCACGTCTCGGCGGAACAGAAATTCCTGAGCAGCACGTGGAAGTACTACCGCTTCGCAGTGAACGACCTGGACGCGTCGCGTCGGAAGGAGTACCAGAAGCAGATGAACATGATCATGTCGGGCGAGGCGGAAGAGATCGACGATGATGAGGACGACGGACACGGCGGCTCGATCACGGGCTCGCAGTCGGTGTACGAAGAAGAAAGCAACCCGCTGGCATCGTCGATGGTCTCAGTTAATGGAGGACAGGCAAAGGGCCGCAGCGGCAGTGGCAGTGTGCTGGCGAACACGATGCACAGCCACAGCAGCAGCAACGCGACCCAGATCCAGGCCGAGAATAACCGTGGCAAGTCCCGCTCGACGCTCAAGATCGAAGACTTCGAGCTTCTTAAGGTGCTAGGCACGGGTTCGTTTGGACGAGTCGTGTCGGCTCGTGCCCGTGACGGCAAGATCTACGCGATCAAGATCATCAGCAAGATCGGTATGGACGAGAACCAGCGCCGCAATGCCAAGATCGAGCGTGATATGTTGCGTGACGTGCAGCATCCGTTCGTGGCGTCGCTGCTCTTTGCCTTCCAGAACGAAGACAAGGTGTACATGGGGATGGAGTTTTTCAACGGCGGTGACATGCGCCACCACTTGAACCTGAACAAGAGCGAGGAGCTCAAGCTCACACCCGGCCGCATCCAGTTGTACGCCGCCGAGCTCGTGGCGGGTCTCGCGCACTTACATAGCCTCGACATCATCTACCGTGACCTCAAGCCCGAGAACGTGCTCATCGCCAAGGATGGCCACGTGGTGTTGGTGGATTTCGGCCTCTCGACGTACAACCGCAAAGCAAAAGAGGAAGAGAAGTCGCACTCACTCGCTGGCTCACCAGAGTATATCGCGCCAGAAGTTCTTGCAGCTGCTGATGCGAAGGGCGCTGCCGTGGAGTACGATAAGGGCTGCGACTGGTGGAGTCTGGGCATCTTCATTTTCGAGATGTACACCGGCCGCACGCCGTTCAAGGACGAAAACAAGTCGATCATGTACCGCAACATCAAGGAAGGTCCGATCTATATCCCGCTCGAGCTGCCTGAAGAAGTCCAGTCGCTGCTCGCTGGCCTGATTGAACGCGATGTGGACAAGCGCCTCGGTTCCAAGGAAGCCGTGCCTTTTTCGATCATGAACCACCCGTTCTTCCACGACATCGATTGGGAGGCACTACAGCAGAAGAAGGTCGAGCCTGAGTGGTTACCTGACGTCATCGACGATGCCGACATCAAGTACGTGGACAACGAGTTCATCAACCAAGTGCCAGTGGATACGCCCGAATGGCGCATGCTCGATTCGGTGGACCGTGAGCGAGAATACTTCGAAGACTTCACGTTCCGAGCGACCAAGGTCATGCAGAAGTAGACTCCTGACAGTCGCAGCGGACAGGCAGGGTTGCAAAAAGAGACGTGTGTAGGTTTTGGTCGTGTCGTAGACGTCGCAGTGCGCAGATAGCAGTAGAATACGCCAACGGAAGATGATGAGGACAAGAGGCTGGCGACGGAAGATATGAGCAAGGAGTCCGAGGATTGGCCCGTCGATCAAGGAGGCGAAGAGAAAAGAAATAGAAAAGAAGACAGATTGGATAATACAATGCATGTAGCTTTCAGTGCATCAACGACTCACTCTGAAAGACCAAATCAATCAAGACACCAAACACCAAACACCAAACACCGAGATCACTGAGATCACACACAGAAGAAAGAAGAGCACCGCAGCCGAAACTGTAGCTCGCACGACGCGACGCGGGGGGGGGGGGGGGG